>JAXIVD010005594.1:17500-28237 GCA_036785275.1 Cancer borealis
TGAATGATAATGATGATGATGATGATGATGGATGATGTAGTCTAATTTAGAATGTATAATGATAGATAATGATGATAATAATAATGATGATTGGTTGATAATTAATAATGATACAGCCTAATTTATCGATCTATCTATCTATTTATTCCTCTTCACCGTCTGTCTCACCCTAACACACCCTTGATATATAAAAAAAAATAAAAAATAAAAATAAAAATAAATAAATAAATAAATAAAATAATAATAATAATAATAATAATAAAAAAAGAAAAAAGAAAAGGAAATATTTCACTCTCCTTCAATTCAACACTCACCCTAAAACACCCTAAAATTTCCCCTTTTTGACACCTCACCCTTTAAAAAAAAAAAAAAAAAAAAAAAAAAAAAAAAAAAAAACTATCCCTCTGCCTCCAAGTCAAACCTCACCCTTCACCCTAACCTCACCCTACACACCCTAACCTCACCCTACACACCCTAATTTTCTTGATAGCAGCTTCCATCATGCCTTGCAGCTTCTTGACATTGGCTAGAGATGACTCCTTGTCCTTCTTCAGCTGTTGTACCGTGGCCAACAGCTGCTGCAACTGTGTCTGTAAAGGAGGAAGGAGGGTGAGGAGGAGGAGGAGGAGGAAAGGGGAAGACACGGTGAGAAGGATGTGGAAGAATAGGGGAAGAAGGGGAGGAAGGAGGAAGAGGAGGCGGAGGAAGAAGAGGAGGAATGTGGAGATAAGTGCAGGAAGAGGAGGAGGAGGAGGAGGAGGAGGAGAAGATAGAAGAAGAGAGAAAAGAAAAATAAGAAGAAAACAACGAGGAGAGAAAAAAAAAAAGAAAAAAAAAATCTCTATATACAAACACACACACGCGCCCACGCCCACGCTCACCCACCTGTAGTCCTTTAATCTTCAACACGCCCATGTACTGAGGTCTGTATTTCTTGTATGCATTGTACATCCTCACGTTCTTCTGTATAATGATCAGCTGTTCTCTGCGGTACAGGATTTTGTTCTTCACTGGAAAAGAACAAAGTATAATGATGTATAATGATGTATAATGATGATGATGATTATTCCCCTTCCTCCTCCTCCTCCTCTTCCTTCTATTTGGTTTTATCTTTGTTTTCCTCCTCCTCCTCCTCCTTCTTCTTCTTGTCCTTCTCTTCTTCCTCCTAATCAATTCTATCTTTATATTCCTCTCCTTTCTCCTCTTCTTCTTCTTCTTCCTCCTCCTATTTAGTTCTACCTCTACACTCCTCCTCCTCCTCCTCCTCGACACTCTACATTCCTCCTCCTCCTCCTCCTATTCCTTACTTCCTTTTACATTCCCCTTCTTCCTCCTTCTACTCATTACATCTATCTCCCTCCCTCCTCTCCTAATCACAAAACCTTTACATCTCTCTCACCCTCTCCTCCTTCTCCTCCTCCACCTCCTCCTTGACACTCACACTTGATGACAGACAGGGCACACCATTGAGTCTTCTTCCAGCGTGATTGCAGTAACCATTTCTTCACCTTAGAGACCAGCCTTTGTAAGTTCTCTGGGTCACTCTTCATCATCTGGTCAAACTCTGCAAATTTTCCGGGCCTGAAGAAGACTTTGGTGAGGCCGAATTTAAAGTCCTTCTCATCCAACCCCAGCGCTCGGAATAGTGCCTGGAGGGTGAGGTTGGAGGGTGAGATTAGGGTGAGGTTAGGGTTAGGGTAAGGGAGAATGGAATGTGTATATGTAGGAGGAAGGGAGAGAGGGAAGGTAGGGAAGGGTACAGATAGATATATAGACACGCACACCTTAACACACATACATATATACACACACACACACACATACACACCCCTTACAAAACAAACTCATCAAAAACCTTAATAATCCAATCTTATATAACCAAAAAAAATTAGTTTACCAAAAAAATCACACCAAAAAATGAAAAAATAAAAAAATCTATTTACATACACACACACTTCTACACACACACACACACACACACATACACAAACCTACCTTACAGAAGAGCCTGGGGTCAAGTCTGGCTAGTGCTGGGGGTAGGTATTGCTTGTACATAGAGAATAGGTCATGGAATGGGGCTCTTGATGGGTACCCTTGCTGCATCAACTCTAACACTGTGGTCATCCCGGAACATTGGAGTTGAGATAGAATAGCACCGCCCTCAAACTCATGATCAACCATCTTCACGTTCGGCTTGATGCAGCGGATGAAGTTGGTGCCCTGGGGGTGGATGGACGGATGAGTGCTTGGGGGAAAGGGTGATTTATTTATTTTTTATTTTTTATTTTTTGAGTGTGTAGTGATTAAGATGGTAACTAGTGAATCCATATATATAGTAAATAACGATAAATGAAAATGAATAATAATGATAATAATAATAATAACAATAATATAAGAGTAATAATAATACACAGCAATAAATAAATAAATAAATAAATAAATAAATAACCTGAAATCAATAATTACATACACAAAAATCACATACACACACAAAAAAAAAAATAAATAAATAAAAAATAAAACCAGAAAAAATAAGAAATAAATAAAAATAAATGAAAAAATAAAAACAAACCAAACAAATAAAACACCCACCGTTCCAAACAGCTTATCCATCAATTCCTGCAGCTGCGTTTTAAACTTGGAGGCCACGGATATGAAGGACAGCTTGCCCCGGGTGGAGTGTTGGGGCGGCCCTTCACCCGGCCCTACAAACAGTGCCTGGATGAAAGGGTTGTGGGCCTCCTGCACCAAGGCTTCCAGGGAGGCGTGCAGAGCGTCATTGTTCTTCTCTAGGAATTGTGCCTGAAGAAGGAGGTGTAGGGTGAGGTTAGGTTAGGGTGAGGTTAGGGTCTGCTAAATACCTCTAAATACATACGCACACCCCAAAACACACTCAAACACACTCAAAACACCCCTAAACACACTCAAACACCCCTAAACACACACACACAGTCCCCCAAAACACACTCAAACACACCCAAAAACACACTCAAACACCCCCCAAATTCCCCCAAACACACTCAAACACACTGAAACACCCCCAAGACACACACAGTACCCCAAGCACACACAAACACCCCAAAACCCCCCCAAACACACACATACACTCACCGTCTGATAGCACACAGCCCCTGCAAAATGTCTGATCAGGAAACCCTCATCGTCCCTAATTTCCCTGTGATCCCTAAGCTTGCTCTTCCTAGGTAGTGCCAATCTGAAGTGTGCCGAGTGGTTGGAGTGGACAGCCGAGGTGAAGTGGGTGTGGGAGGACTTAGGTAATTTACTCTCCTCATCCAGTAAGCTGATGATACCGCAGCCTCGCGCTTCTATCAGGTCTGGGGGTCGGAAGGAAGGGAGGTAATTGTTTAGGGTCGGTTATATATTTTTTATTTTTTTTATTTAGATGATGTGAATTTTGGGATAAGAATGAATGTTTGTGAATTTGTAGATGATGGTAAAGTATTATTATTATTTATTATTATTATTATTATTTTTTGAGGTGAAGAGAGGTGAATTATCATTATTATTGTTATTATCATTATTATTATTTTTATTTTTTGGAGGTGACGAAAGGAGGTAAATCATTATTATTATTATTATTATTATTATCATCATTATTATTAACTTTTTTTTGAGGTGACAAAAGGAGATGAATTATTATTATCATCATTATCAAGACACACACACACACGTACACACACACACACACACACACACTCACCTATACAGTCTTGGTTGTCTACGTATGAAATCTTGCGTAATCCGAGTCCTTCCTTCTCGTACAGCGCTTGTTCATCCTTCAAAATTCTCTCATTGAAGAACATTTGCAGCTTTTCATTACAGTAGTTGATGCAGAACTGTTCAAAGCTGTTCACTGGGAAGTACTCTGGTGGGGGCGAGGGGAGAGGGGTGTTTAAATGAGGGGAGGAAGGGATGAGGGGAGACTTAGGTACTTACACAAACACTTACCAAACATATTATTTACAAATTTACAAATATACTTTAAAGAAAATCTAACTACGAACTACTATTTAAGGGATAAAAAATAAATATAAATAAATCAATCAATCAATCAATAAAATAAAATAAAAAACTATCTCCTTCACTCTCCTTTCCTCTTTCCCTTCCTCTTTCCTCTTACCTACCTTTCCCTCCTTCTCTCCCTTCCCTCTCTTTCCTCATCCTCACCTTCCCTCTGTTCCTCTCTCTATATATATACATCTAACTGTCTCTCTCTCTCTCTAACCCTCTTTCTCTCTCTCTCTCTCCTTCTCCCTCCCTCTTTCCTCCACCCTCCCCCCCAACTCACCAAAGCCAGCGATATCCAGAATGCCGATGTAGTAAGCTGAAGAGGAGAATGGAATACTCTTGTTGATACGATGTACAATAAAGTCAAATAGCTTGCTGTACATGGCCTTGGCGAGGGCATCCCGGGCACCACTGGCCTCGTAGATCTTGAGCGGAACCCTGAGGAGTATTGGGGTTAGGTTAGGGTGAGGTTAGGGTGAATAACAAAACAAACACACATACACACACGTACATACACAGAGTAATACGTACATGATCACCGTCCCCTTCAGTCCTCCTTTGCTTGTTTGCATGACGCGTGACAGCAGTGCCTGGTTCAGCTCCTCTGCGTCCACACCCATTAGAGAGGCAGCTGTCTTAAGATGACCCTCACACCCTGGGGAGACCATGCACCCACCTGGGGGAAGGCAAGGGTGAGCAAGGGTGATTTAAGGGTGATTTAAGGGTGCAGGTGCTATGGATAGGGTGTAATTATTGTTATTATTATTATTATTAGCATTTCTTGTCTCCAATATCTTCATTTTTTTTTGTAATCCTCCTCCTTCTCCTTCTACTACTCTTTCCTTCCTCCCTCTCCTTCACCTTCTTTCTCTTCTTCCCTCCTTCTCCTCCTTCCCTCTTTCTCTCCTTCCCTCCCTCAACCTCTTTCCCTCTATCCCTCTCTCCCTCATCCTCTTTCCTTCTTCCTTACTTCCCTCTCCCCCATCCTACTACTATTACTCCTCCTTCTCCTCCTCCTACTACTCCTTCCTCCCTTTCCCTCCCTCCCCCTCCCTCTCCCTCAACCTCTTTCCCTCTATCCTTCCCTCCCTTCTTCCTTACTTCCCTCCTTCTCCTCCTCCTCACCACCACCTACCTTTAGTGTCCTCGGGATTATCTTCAAACCCAACATTCCCTAGATGCAATACAGCCGCCACAGTGGTATAGACAGACAGCCGCTCACTCTCACTCAGCCCAAAGTTCCCTAGGGCCTTATCCACGCTGGCAAAGTCCCTAACATCATCAATCATAGGGTCTTTCAGGGGACCCTTCTTGAGGTGGATGGGGCTCTTGCGGCTTGAGGCTAGGGATTTTTCAGTGTCTTTGCCGCAGAAGTATTGAGTGCATCCTTTTTTGAGGTACTGTGGGGGAGGAAGGGTGTGAGGATGTGAGGGTGAGAGAGAGTGAGGGTGAGAGAGAGAGGGTGTAAGAGAGAGAGAGAAAGAAAGAATACTAACTTAGCCTAGCAAAACTAACTGAGCTTAATTGTTGGGAATGAAATGATGAGGTTAAGGGTGTGAGAAAGGGTGTGTGAGGGTGTGTGCGTGTGAGGGTGTGTGATAGGGTGTGTGGGTGTGATAGGGTGTGTGAGGGTGTGAGAGAGAAGGTAAAAGAGAGAGAGAGGAGAGAGAGAAGGAAAAAACCTTACCTAACCTAGCACAACTAACCTAACTTGGTAATTGGATTTGATAATTCTATGTAAACTAATCTTAACTAAACCTAACTTAACCAAATAAAAAGAGATAGATAGAAAGAAAATAAGTAAAAAACTAAAATAAATAAAATAGAAAAACAGAAAAAAAATGATACCAAACAGATACACACATATACAAACACTCAGAAAAAATAAATAAAATAAATAATAAAACACACACACACACACACACACACACTTACATTATACTGACCAGGAGTGCCAAGTTTAACCTTCTTCCTTAAACAAAAAAAAACAAAATAAAATAAAATAAAATAAAAATAAAATAAAATAAATTAAACAACACACACATAAACACACTTACATTATACTGATCAGGAGTGCCAAGTTTAAGCCTTTTCCTTAATTCCTCGGGGGCCCCTGCACACAACTGATAGAAGATATGATAATTCCTCTCCTGCGGGCCTTGTACAACTATCCGAGACTTCTCCAACAGGTAGTGGGAGATGAAGCCGCCCACAACGGAGAATTTCTCGTTAAAATGAATCTCAATAAATTTGCCGAACCTCGAGCTGTTGTTATTGCGAGTCGTTTTGGCGTTACCGAAAGATTCCAAGACTGGGTTAGCTGTTTGGGGGGAAGGAGAGGGTGAGTTGTGTGTGTTTGTGTGTGTGTGTGTGTGTGTTTGTGTGTGTGTGTGTGTGTGTATATGTGTGTGTGTGTGTTTGTTTTAGGGTAAGTGAAAGGTTGGATTATTGGTGTTTGTGTGAGTGTGTGTGTGTTTGGAGGTGAGTTGTGTGTGTGTGTGTGGGTTATTATGTATGTATGTATATGTGTTTTCAATTATCAATGCATATTTTTCATTATTATACTGCATTAAAAACAAGTATATATGACAAAATGTAAATATAGCACCTCTCTCTCTCTCTTTCTTACACACACACACACACACACACCCATACACTTACCGTCCAGTATCTTAGCCTCGAGGTGTCCTAATTTGTTTCCCCAAGACTCACAAAGATAACGTAAGATATATTTAGTTGATTCAGTCTTCCCGGCTCCTGACTCCCCGGACACAATGATGCTCTGAGACTGTTTCAACACCTTCATATCACGGAAGGCTTTGTCGGCTGGGGAGATGAGGTTAGATTAGGTTAGGTGAGGTTAGGTTAGGTTAGGTTAGGTAAGGTAAGGTTACGTTAGGCTAGGTTAGGTGAGGTGAGGTTAGGTTGAGTTAGGTTAAGTTAGGTTAGGTAAGGTAAGGTTACGTTAGGCTAGGTTAGGTTAGGTAAGGTAAGGTTACGTTAGGCTAGGCTAGGTTAGGTTAGGTTAGGTGAGGTTAGGTTAAGTTAAGTTAGGTGAGGTGAGGTTAGGTTAGGTTAGGCGAGGTTAGGTTAGGTTATATTGACGGGAAATTGAATATATATGGATGGATATACAAGAAAAAGGAGAATAATCAGTCAAAAATATAATACCTACACTATATAAATAAATTAAAAAGTTAATCTGTCGGCTGGGAAGAGTATAACCTTACCTATAGCGAACACATGGGGAGGCATCTGTCCAAGAGACTTTCCTTGGTATTTCTTGATGGTGTCTAGAGAGTACAGGTTGCGGATGTCGATGTAAGGATTCACGGCTATCAGGATGTTGGCCACGTATGTCTGGGGGGAGGGGAGAGGTGTTTTAAGGGTGATGGGGTGAAGGTAGGGTGATTTTAGGGTGATGGGGTGAATTTAGGGTGATGAGGTGATGTTAAGGGTGATGGGGTGTGATTTTAGGGTGATGAGGGTGATTTTAGGGTGATGGGGTGATTTAAGGGTGATGGGGTGTGATTTTAGGGTGATGTTAAGGTGAATTTAGGGTGATGGGGTGATGTTAGGGTGATAAGGGTAATGAGAGTGATGTTAAGGATGATTTTAGGGTGATTTAAGGGTGAAGGGATGCAGGGGAGATGTGTGAGAGAGAAAAGAAACAAAACATTTACAAGAATATATTTCAAAGTAACTTACACACACACACACACACACACACACACACACACACACACACGTACACCACCTATACTTACATAGATCTTGTCGTGGCCGTACCGAAGCCTCACATTGTTTAGTAAGGTGGCCTCATTTAGGTACATGAGGGCACCTGGGTGGGGGGGGAGGAGGGAAAGGGAAGGAAGGGAAAGGGGAGAAGGAGGAGAAGAAGGGTGGAAGGGTGGTAGGGAAGGTAAGGTAAGGTAAGGTAAGGTAAGGTAAGGTAAGGTAAGGTAAGGGAAGGGAAGGAAGGGAAGGGAAGGGAAGGGAAAGGAAGGTAAGGTAAGGAGGAGTAGGAATGTGAGGAGGAGGAGGAGGAATAGGAGAAGGAGGAGGAATAGGAGGAGGAGGAGGAGGAGGAGGAGGAGGGAAATAAATGTTAGGTTAGTTCTGTACAAAACATAGCAAACATTATTAATAAGATTAGTTATATACACAAAATCATGACATTATTATTATTATTATTATTTATTATTATTATTATTATTTAGGATATAACAAGGCAAAGTGTGCGTGTTAATAAGGTCATTAATTAAAACATCAATATATTAACAACAATATCTCTCTCTCTCTCTCTCTCTCTCTCTCTCTCTCTCTCTCTCTCTCTCTCTCTCTCTCTCTCTCTCTCTCTCTCTCTCTCTCTCTCCTCCTCTCACTTGCAAGACAATGAAATAAATTAACAATGCCAAGATAAGATAGAGCAGGAGGGCTAGAGAGAGAGAGAGAGAGAGAGAGAGAGAGAGAGAGAGAGAGAGAGAGAGAGAGAGAGAGAGAGAGAGAGAGAGAGAGAGAGAGAGAGAGAGAGAGAGAGAGAGAGAGAAAAAAAAAAAAAAAAAACGAAAAAAGAAAACTATAGTACGTATATACAACATTGAAAGGGAAACCACACACACACACACACACACACACACACACACACACACCCAAACACCCCAAAAAACACACAAACACCCCCAAACACCCCCCCATAAACTCACAATTATCATCTACATCCTTGCTTTCATCTTCCTCAGCGGGATAGATCCGGTCATAGTCAGCTGTAATAGGTTTGCTTCCCCTCGCCACGGGCTGCACCTGGACTCCTTCGCTGGTCAGGTCAACAATACTGGCCAGGATGAACCCATGATTCTGGTCCGGCACCCACACCTTCTGCGTCCCCTCCATATCCTGCAGGAGGGAGAGAAAGGATGTTAGGAGTGACTAGGAGTGGCTGGGAGTAACTGGGAGTGGAAGAAATGGTGTTAGAAGTAAATGAGTGGAATAAAGGTGTTAGGAGTGGAAGGAAGATGTTAGGAGTGGAAGGAAGGGGTTAGGAGTGAAAAAGAAGGAGTTAGGAATGATTGAGAGTTGATAGATGGTGTTAGGAAGGTATTAGGAGTGGCTAGGAGTGATTGGGAGTGGAAGGAAGGTGTTAGGAGTGGAAGAAAGGTGTTAGGAGAGTATTAGGAGTGAGTGAGAGTGAGTGGAAGGTGTTTAGAGTGAGTGAGAGTGAGTGGAAGGTGTTTAGAGTGAGTGAGAGTGAGTGAGAGTGAGTGGAAGGTGTTTATAGTGAGTGAGAGTGAGTGAGAGTGAGTAGAAGGTGAAGAAATAGTGATTAGAATATATTAACATGATAAACATAATAAGGCTACAAGTTAACCTATACAAGGCAATTATCACCTGTTTTTATGATCTATATATGTCTTCAATAACCTCTCTCTCTCTCTCTCTCTCTCTCTCTCTCTCTCTCTCTCTCTCTCTCTCTCTCTCTCTCATCTTGTTTTAAAATGAAAGAGTTGAAAAAGTTACGTAACTCTTTTATTTTTACTTCTTCTCTGGTTAACTTTGGTATATGTGTGTGTGTGTGTGTGTGTGTGTGTGTGTGTGTGTGTGTGTGTGTAGTTGACTGGCCTCTCAGACAAGGTTATGTAGACAATAATCCTTAGACAGGTCATAAGGGAGAGAGAGAGAGAGAGAGAGAGAGAGAGAGAGAGAGAGAGAGAGAGAGAGAGAAGAGAGAGAGAGAGAGAGAGAGAGAGAGTGTAACAGTAAATTAATAAAAAAAAAAACCATAATATTCACCTTAAACAAACAAAAAACAAGTCAAATTTCATATTCTTTCAATTCAATCCACCCAAAATTAGGCCTAAAAATAAAAAATAAAGTAATAATAATAATAAAAATAAATAAATAAATAAAATAAAATAAATTCACTCCGTTAAGTTATATATATAAAAAAAATTCACTACACAAAATAGAACATAAATAATAATAATAATAATAATAATAATAATAAATAATAATAATAACAATCTTACCGGTAACCAAACCATTTTGAAGAATAACGAAGAAGGGAAGAGGAGGAGGAAGAGGAGCTGATGATGATGATGATGATGATGATGATGATGATGATGATGAAGAGGAGGAGGTGGAAGAGGAGGTGGAAGAGGAGGAGGAGGAGGAATACAAGTTCTTCCACCTCCGTCACACCAACCACTGAATGAAGGAAGGGAGGGAAGGGAGGGAGGGAAGGGAAGGGAGGAAGGGAGGGAGGGAGGGGGGAGAGAGAGAGAGAGAGAAAAGAGAGATAACGTGATAGTGCATTTGATAAAGTACTGATAGCGTCTCTCTCTCTCTCTCTCTCTCTCTCTCTCTCTCTCTCTCTCTCTCTCGTATAGTTAGCTTCTTAACCTTCTAAATATATATATAAAAAACTAACCATTGTCTCAGAAACGTGATAAAAACGTGTGTATTTGAACAATGAAAAAATAATATACGTAGTAGTAATAATAATAATAATAATAATAATAATAATAATAATAATAATAATAATAATATGGAAAATAAACCAAAATAATAATCAAATACATATAGATAGAAAAAAAACCCAGTCTATTTCCATTTGGTTAATAATAATAAAAAATAAATAATAAATAAATTAATTAATAAAACTAATGAAGTATTTATAACTAATGATATATAGTTTGTAAAATAAATGAT
>JAXIVD010005595.1:2500-17500 GCA_036785275.1 Cancer borealis
GAGAGAGAGAGAGAGAGAGAGAGAGAGAGAGAGAGAGAGAGAGAGAGAGAGAGAGAGAGAGAGAGAGAGAGAGAGAGAGAGAGAGAGAGACTTAGACAATTTTTCGTTCATGGTCACACACACACACACACACACACACACACCACACACACACACACACATACTATCTTTTTTTCTTATTTAACATTTCTATATGAGAGAGAGAGAGAGAGAGAGAGAGAGAGAGAGAAGAGAGAGAGAGAGAGAGAGAGAGAGAGAGAGAGAGAGAGAGAGAGAGAGAGAGAGAGAGAGAGAGAGAGAGAGAGAGAGAGCGCGCGAACAATTGGCGGTTGACTGTTACGTAATGTGAGTTTGAGGGGTGGTGGGGTACCCAACCCCCCTCAAATTATCAACGTAGTTAACTTGTCTTTTATTGCGTAAATACTAGTCGTACAGAAAAAATGCACTAACGCTAATTGATGTAATTTTAAAAGTTCTATCAAATCATGTAATTTAATCTAAATTTACGCCAAAACCTTTTTGTTTTAATGTTTTCATTATTTAAAAACTGTTTACATGTTCTGATGGTCCAAAAAATATATATATTTATTTTCTTATTTTAATTATTCGCAGATTTTTTGACTTATACTCTATAGTTTTCGTTTTTACAAAACGATATGTTAAATACTGACAAAAATTATGTTAAATAGTTATTTTCTGACCTTCAAAAGGCCTTTCAGCTGGTGTAGTCTAATTTTGAATAACGCTAATAGTTAAGAAAAATTTTTTTCGATGGTCATTTATCATTGAGTTTCATTTTCAATAGAATGAAAAGAAAGCTTGTTTCATTTAACTTACCTAATTACTCCTAATGATTTTACGTCAATTTCATAGTTTTCGAGTTATAAGGAAAAAACCTTAACGATTAGTTTGACAGAAAAAATGCACCTATAATCATTTAAATATTTTTAAAAGGCGTATCAACTAGTGTAGTTATTTTATTTTTATTTTACTCACAGGTTATGAAAAAAAAAATGTTCCTTCATTATATAAAGAGTAATTTCATTTTTAAATATTGCAACAGAAAGTTGGATTCCTATTCACTCTTTGTCTATTCGTAGTCATTGTACGTATACCTTATGGTTCTCGAGCTATAATGAGAAAATGAGTTTTGTGTTAATAAATTAACTATGGAAAAAAATATACTTAATTTGTACAATATGTCCACTATTTTGAGACAAGTTCTATAATTTAATTTGACCTCTTAATATTATCAGATTGTCTTCATTTACCGATATGTTGTAGGGAATATTATAGTGTACATTCCACATCATTGGCCTGCCATATACACCATATATTTTCTGAATTATTCATATATATGTGTTTTATGTGTTGAGTTACCCCTCTTTGCTAGAGGCAATACAGTTTTCTTTGTTAACTTGAAGGGGTAACTTAACTATTTTACTATATCATTTCTATGAATAGGCTTCATTCTCGTAAGTATTATTATTATTATCATTACTATAATTATTAACAATCGGTAATTTTTGCATTTTGTTAGAAAATTGCAAAAATATGGAAAAACTAGAAGAAAAAAAAATAACGGCTCTCAAATAAATCTCAAACGGCTCTCGAGAAAGATCCGGCTCTTCTCGTTCATCTGGAAGAGCCGGCTCTATGAACCGACTCGTTCACAAAGCGCCCATCACTAGAGAGAGTCAGTTACTCGCTAGCCGTCACCAAGAACACCTCGCGCTCTGAGCTTCCCACAAATTGGCATTATTTTGCCTGTAACCTCATATTTAAGGGAGTGGATTATCTGCTTGGCCTATTAGATAAGGGGTATATTTGTGTAGCTAGACAGCAGGGCCCTGTCTGTAGAGGAAACGGTTACAAGCCAGAGCACTGAGACGAGTGTGGTGACATTATCATTAACACCTAGCTAGCGGTGAACTCCACCTAGAATTTTGTCAGACTGTTCAGTCTCGGGGAAGTAGTTTCGGCGTTGTCTGCGTTTTGTCGGCGTTGTCTGCGTTGTCTGCTTTTTTCGGCGTTGTCTTCGTTGTCCTCATTGAGAGAGAGAGAGCCTATCATCTGGGGCCTCTTGTGCGATAACACAGACAAGGAGTAATCCCGTCTTAGTGTTAATTAATTACGACTCATATAACGCTACGTGCTATAAGTGCCATGCCAATGGGCATTTTCGATCTCAATGTCCCAAACTTGTGACAGCGGGCCCCTCCAAGACACCCCAGAAACCAGTTGCCTTGCTGGTGTGGCCTGACCAGGGTCGTGAGGAGAGACTGTTCGCTCCTAAGGTTCATGAAGGAAAAAAGGCTTTTGATGGGCCTGTGTTGGATGGTGAGGAGGGGGTTCAGGAGTCTTCAATTGTTCCCCCCCCTCTGTTGTTGCTTCTGTGGCTCCAGCTGACTCGGAGCTGGATTGGTGTCGCCCATTTTTGTGTGGGGGCACTGTTGAGATTGACGGGAGCGAGTATCCTGTTACTGTCTTGCGAGACACTGGCGCACAACAGTCCGTGTGCCAAAATGTCACCGGGACTAAGGTGACTTCTTTAAAGGCAGTGTTGTGTAGGGGCCTCAACGCTGTCGAGAAGTTTGTGACGGCTGAGATGAAGCTGTCATGTCCACTGATCACCACTTCGACTCAAGTGGCAGTGGCGGAACAACTGCCTGTGGCAGGTGTTGATTTCCTGCTAGGGAATGACCTAGCAGGAGGGAGAGTTTGGGTGCCCACCCCTACGGGAGGTGAGGCTTCTGAGGTGTCGGGGCATAGTGTGCCCGACCCTGTTGCTGTTGTCACCCGGTCACAAACCGAGAGGGTGATGCAGGCTGTTGCTCCTGGGGCCGACTGCGACAGAGCAGGGCTACCAGAAGAGGAGAACAGTGGTGATGAAGAAGCTGCCGCTCCTGGGGCCGACTGCAAAGAGGCAGGGTCACCGGTGTTGGAGGGCAGTGAGGAGGAAGTTGTTGGGGTTGTCACCCGGTCTCAGGCTAGACGGGTGGAACCGGCTGCTACTCTATGGGCTGACTGCGACATAGCAGGGTCACCGTCAAACGAGAGCAGTGTTTGTCAACTGGATGAGCCAGAGCCGGGCTCTCCAGTGAGTCAAGGTGTGGGCTGACTGCCGCGGTGCAGAGCCACCCATAGAAGCATCTGACTCGGTAGAGGTTGTCGCCGAGGGTGAGGAAGGAGTGTTGAGGGTAGAGGAGTCTGGTGCTGGTATTCCTCACTCTGCGGGGCACCTCGGAGGAAGCACCCAAGCGGTGGTGTTTCCTGGTTGTGAGGCTGTGGGTCTCGGTGCTCAGTCCGGGCCCCAGCCTGGTGTGTCAGACAGTTTGTTGGGGGTCACCTCCGAGGGAGGGGAGACTTCCAACTCTGCGGGGGAGTTGGAGACTCCCACCCCTGCGGAGTGTACCGGAGACAGGGAACAGGCTGTTCCCTTGTCTGGTGACTGTTTGACGGGTGAGGCCCACCTGGAGGGTCCACCCATTTTGGCCGATGAGGAAGTGGTGGATGAGTCCACACCACGCCTCAGGCCCCGGGACAGAACCAGGGAAGTGTCGGTACCGCCCCTGCCGACAGATCCTGTGGTCCCGTCCAACCTTACTTGTATTGAGCCGGCGTTGCTCATCAAGGGACAGAAAGGGGACCCAGAATTGGCCTCTTGTTTTGCTAAGGTGGGAAAGGAGATAAGGGGAATAGAGGAGTTCCTGCTGCAGAAGGGAGTGTTACACCGCAGGTCGAGGGAGAGTGATGGGAGTGATGTTCTACAGGTGGTAGTGCCCCAGGATTTGAGGGAGGCCCTGGTGCTGTTAGCAAACGAGGGACCTATGGCTGGACACCTCGGGGTTCACAAAACTCTCGCCCGACTGCGGGGCAATTTCTGGTGGCCTGGTATGGCCAGAGAGATTACAGAGTTGCTAAGGAGTTGTCACACCTGTCAGATGGTGGGCAAACCCAACCAAAATCCCCCTGTTGCACCCTTGCACCCTATTCCCGCTGTGGATCCTCCTTTTACCCAGGTCCTGATTGACATGGTGGGTCCCCTCCCTACTTCCAAGGACGGTCATAAGTACTTGTTGACCATTATGGATGTAACGACCCGGTACCCAGAAGCTATACCGGTGAGGAGTACCCACGCACGAGTTGTGCTTAAGGCTCTCCTCAACTTCTTTACCCATTTTGGTCTACCTCCCGAGATTCAGTCTGATCGAGGGACCAACTTCACCTCCAAGTTGTTCGCAAAGACTATGACCGAGTGGGGGATTAAGCACATTCTATCTAGTGCTTATCATCCCCAGTCGCAGGGAGCATTAGAGCGGCACAATCAGACGCTCAAAACTATGCTCCGGGTGTTCTGCTTGGAACGAGAGAAGGACTGGGACGAGGCGGTGCCCTATGTTTTGTTTGCTGTGAGGGAAGCTCCTACTGAGTCCTTAGGGTTTTCCCCCAATCAGTTGGTGTTTGGACATCGGGTGCGCGGTCCGTTGGATTTAGTACGGGAAGCCTGGTGTGCTCCCCACTCGGACCGCCCCGAATCGCTCTTGAAGAGCGTGTTAAGGACTCGGGAAAAATTGGTGAACGCGCTGGAGGTGGCTCAACACCATCTCGGAGCTGCCCAGAATAAGATGAAGGGATACTACGACCAGAAGGCCAAGTATCGCACTTTTGCACCAGGGGAGGAGGTGTTGGTGTTGCTTCCTCTACAAGGACAACCGCTTGCGGCCCGTTACTGTAGCCCTTATGTGGTTGAGAAGGTGGGGGATTTAGATTACCTGGTGGCCACTCCTGACCGGCGTAAGAGGGCTCAGCTTTGCCATGTAAATATGCTGAAGCCCTACTTCCGTAGAAAGAACCCAGAGGGTTGTTTTAGTTCTGCCAAGAAGGAGGCATCTTTAGTTTTATTTTTCTGCCGTGCAGAGGAGGCCACCAAGGTAATGGGTTCAGAACCTGTAATCCCCGCGGAGCATTGGGAGCAGAACAGTGCGCTGCTCCTTGAAGAAAAGTTGCAACACCTGGGAGGAGTGCAGAAGAAGAAGATTCACTGTCAGAGTGAAGTGGCTACCACCGTGGTGAAGCCCAGGGATGAGCGTGAAAGTTCTGTTCAGTTCGACTGGGGCTCTGACGAAGACCAGATTGAAGAGCAGCTGAACGCCACCCCAAAGGAGCACTCTGACACTTCTGCCGAAATACCAGAGCAGGCCCCCAAGGAAGATGCGAACCCTGCGGGAGAAGAAGTACATCCTGGGTGCAAGAAGTTTTTGCTTCCTCTTGACTTCCTGTCTATGACTTCCACTGGCCGTGGGAGAGGACGTGGCCGTGGGGAAAGGCGTACTTGGTAAGAGTACGAATGGCAGGTTCCTTTCACGGACCGTGCCAGGGAGATGGCCTTTTTCGTGGCCGAAAGGGCAGAGAAGATGGTGGCCGACTGCTTGTTGCGGGCCCGGGAATCATTCTTGCTGCTTTAAAATTTTGAAAGTCTGTGAGGCTTACAAAATTTTTCCTTTAAGGGGGGGCGTGTTGCGGGCCCCACCCTACGGGAAGTGTTGGAGACGTGTCTACGTGACATGTCTGTGTGTTACGTCTTTTGTTTGCAAATCACGTGGCCAAGACCAGACGTGGAGGTAGAGAGAGGAAATGCGCGGGATGTGTGTCTCAAGGTCACGTAGCCAGGCGTGGCGGGAGAGTGAGAGAGAGAGAGAGTTGCCAGCGAGTTTTGGTTAGGCTTTTACTTGAATTTCGGGTCTTCTCATTCTCCTAATTTTCCTGACTTTCCCTCTTTCTTCTTTGTGTTGCAAGGTATCCTATCTTGTAGACAATTCCTTTCTGCATCCTCTCGCATGTTTGTTGTTGTCCTGCGTCGTCTCTGTGGCCTGTGGTGATTTTGTGAAAGAGAAGTTATTAGGCTATGTTTGTCGATGCGGCACGGTGTGTGAGAAACGGCGCGCTGGTGGTGCGATTTGGCATCTCTGCCTGGGCAGCTGGGAGCTGAGATGCCGTGAGAGAGTCAGTTACTCGCTAGCCGTCACCAAGAACACCTCGCGCTCTGAGCTTCCCACAAATTGGCATTATTTTGCCTGTAACCTCCTCATATTTAAGGGAGTGGGTTATCTGCTTGGCCTATTAGATAAGGAGTATATTTGTATAGCTAGACAGCAGGGCCCTGTCTGTAGAGGAAACGGTTACAAGCCAGAGCACTGAGACGAGTGTGGTGACATTATCATTAACACCTAGCTAGCGGTGAACTCCACCTAGAATTTTGTCAGACTGTTCAGTCTCGGGGAAGTAGTTTCGGCGTTGTCTGCGTTTTGTCGGCGTTGTCTGCTTTTTTCGGCGTTGTCTTCGTTGTCCTCATTGAGAGAGAGAGAGCCTATCATCTGGGGCCTCTTGTGCGATAACACAGACGAGGAGTAATCCCGTCTTAGTGTTAATTAATTACGACTCATATAACGCACTGTACGGAGTCCCCTCGTGGGAGGCTACTTTGCACGGTGTTATTAGAGTCGAGAGGAGTTATTATTCAACCAGAAGTGGGTGGAAAGACACCTTGTGGGCGGTATTCTGGTTGGAGCGATAGCTCCTTGTCTAGGCACTGTAATCTCGTGCTCACTGTAAGTCTCTTTAGAATGTAAGGAGGAGAAGGTGGTTACTACTGGGAGATTCCTTGTTCTTTGGAGGGTTAAAAGAACTGGCGACCTCTTAACGTTAACGGGATGGCTGTAGGTGCTGTGTTTGGGGGCAAAGAGTGCATAGGTTCCTTAACCAGGCACTTCTTGTTTAAAGCCTATTGTCCAGCCACCGGCGTGTGGCCCTCGGAGTGACTAGTCCTATGGGATAGTCGACTTTCCTTGTCCTTTGGTGGGTCAAAAGGACGTATAAACATCAGCACTACAGTTCGTACACGCCCGTAACGTGGTTGTGACTGGGTTGTTCATAAGTGGACACCCGGCACTAGGGCATAAGAACCGTGTCCGTTACGGTGAGACCGTAACAATATATATATATATATATATATATATATATATATATATATATATATATATATATATATATATATATATATATGTATATATATATATATATATATATATATATATATATATATATATATATATATATATATATATATATATATATATATATATATATATATATATATATATATATATATATATATATATATATATATATATATATATATATATATATATATGAAATAACAGCAGTAACTATTAATGCAGATGCTTTTGACTAAAACTCAGTCATCAACAACGTACCAAAAATATGTACTCACTGCTTCGGCCAAATATGTACTTAAATACAAATTTTAATTTAACGATAACACTGCAATACAAAACATGCAAAACTCAACATATAGTCATACATATCGCTAATAAATATACGTTCCTAACAATGTGATGATGCAACTATTGTAGAAGAGCAGAGAAGGGAAGGGACGATCTAAACTTGCCTCTAAGAATTATTATTCAATTAAACTCTTTCCTCACCCTTTTCTTGTATCCATTCTCCCTTTTTTCACTCACTCCTCGTCCCATCTACAGTGACTCTCAACGGCCTATCTCTTATCAGGAGTCTCTGACGGCGTCTCCAATCACGTCTTGTTTGTTGCCCTGAAACTTTAAGTGGAAAACCTACAACTTTCTTCCGTATTTCTTTCGCTACTTTCTTCCCTCCCGATCTTCCTCCCGGTGATTGATTTTTTAAGTATATCTTTGACGTCACAACTCCACGACGGCAGGGAACTAGCCACCTGCGTGAAGGGTGACGCTGAATGCCAACTATTATAGATGGTATCGTGCCTTATCCTCCCTCGCCTGGCTTCACCTGCATCCATCTTAGTTATAAAAAAAAAAAGGCAATCAACACGATTGGAGTTTCTAGCAGGTGCTCTGACACGGCATGGTGGGAAATATAAGAATAAATGTGTCTTAAGGACTAGTGAAGGTAAATAACCCACACGCGAGCAACACATTAGTTGTCGAAGGAAAAGACTAAACAAGTGAAGGAGTAACACGTGAATGAGACATCTGTGAGGAATGAACAGGAGAGGAAAAAACGGGTATGTGAAAGGGGATGGGGAGTAGGAGTAGGAGTAAGAGTAGGGAGTGGACACGTAAGGTAAGTTAGAGGTTGAAGGAAGGCAAAGATGAATAAGAAGGTGAATTAGGAAGGGGAAATGAGACAGATGAAGTCGGGAAAGGAAAGAGACAGAATGAATGGGAACGGACAGGTGGGGAGAAGAGGGGAACATGTGAGGGACAAAGGATCACCATTAATCACTGAACACCTGCGTATCCTGCTGGCGGAGGTAAGATGTTATCATTAGTGCCACGAAGCCTCAAAAATGCAGTAAAGCCTCATGGGAAAGGTCTGGCATGCAAAGCTACGTAAAAAAATAATAATCATCTTATTAGTTCATGAAGAGTATCAGGATTCATTGAACTTCATGATTAAATTAAAAAAAAAACATGGATGCTCAATGAAGACGATGAAATGAGGCCTCACATGCTATTTTACAACACCGATACCAGAGATCATTAGAAAAAATAACACGAGGAAGGTAAATATCAGGCTAGTAAAGGGCCACAAGGAAAACAAACACACATCGGAAGGGATGTAAGATGATCATACAGAAAATAAATGAACACGCAGGTATAATGAAGAAACATATTGAGAAAAGACTGAAAAAATATGAAACAAACAAACGTAAAAAGATCTGAAAAGGTTCGAAAAGTACAAACGAAGGCAAGTAGAGAGGCATAATAGGACCCAGAAGTAAGGGGCAGGAAGGCAGTACTTCACCCCAAGAAAACCCTACAAACAAGGGTGCTTAAGAATGAGCTGAAGAATTATATGCCAATTGATCTCATGCACACAGCAGGCAAAGTGTTCTGTGTTGTGCTGAATAAGAAATTGTATAAATGGATTGAGAGAGATATGTGTGTTACTTCATTGTTTGATTGAATTGGCTTTCTAAATTGGTTTCATGTTTTTTCGTATATATGTATGTGTTTGAATTTGTGTTTGTCCGTCTGTCTGTCTGTCTGTGAAAGTGGTTATGTGTTTGTATTTGAGACTGATTACCAATCTCTCTCTCACTGACTTTCTCTCTCTCTCTCTCTCTCTCTCTCTCTCTCTCTCTCTCTCTCTCTCTCTCTCTCTCTCTCTCTCTCAAATTTTCATCACCAACGTGACTTTAATTTCTGTGTGTTTCCTTTGGCGTTATTCCCGTTTCATTATTTCCCTTCCACTCTTACCCTTATTCTCATTCCCGTTTCATTATTTCCTTTCCACTTTTAACATCATTTTCTTTCCCGTTTCATTATTTCCCTTCCACCTTCCACCTTCCCTCATTCCACTCCATTATCATCCATACCCCCTCCTCCTTCTCTCACTCCACTCCCCTATATCCTCTATCTTCCCTCATTCCACTCCCCCTATCCTACCCTTCCTCACTCCACTTCCCTATCCTTCCCTCTCGTTTTCCTCCTCCCTCAACCATCTCCAGTCCCTCTCTCCCTCTCATTACTCCTCCATCCATCAGTACCCCCATCTTCTTCCCTTGTCCAATTCATCAATCCCCCAATAAATGCAGTATTTAGGTGACAAAAAGATGTGAGGAAATAAAAGAAGCCGTAAACTCCTGTGAGCGTATTAATATTGCGTAGATGATTGTGTGGCTGGTAAATTTCTAGTTCCTCCCAATGCACTTGGATGTAAATAGTACACTTTTCGTATAAAAATAGATCCATTTCGAACGATTTTGACATTGATTTTCGTCGCAAATGCATATCTAATAAGACATCCTCATCAACCCCCAACAATTCTGGGGACCTATGAGAATGCGGGGTTCTTGGAGGAAGACAAAATACAATGATTGTCAGTAAGTAGTTTGGTATTTCTGCATAACTACTGCTTCGACGATATCGATATAAATATGAAGTCGTACATACTATACATAGTGTACTCAACACGTCTGTAAAGGTTTCAGGCGGTGCTAACCATTATATAGCTGGTAAAGCATCATTCAAGTTATGTTATGTTAGGTTATGGGGTAGAATTTTACATCTTCATTATGGAGCCTGTATACGAAATAAATGTCCAACTCCCTACTTTTGGTCATAGAAAACAGTTGATAGCTTCTAAATTAACCAAGGTAAAGATTCGGAAGACGACCCAGTCTGTTTTTGGACAAAGCAATTTTTTTCTGATAGATTTTGATGTGTTTTGAATTAATCTGATGGTTGTTTGTTATGCCATGCAATTTTTTCCCCCAAGGTAAAAATTGTCAAAAAAGTCAGATTAATTCTAAACCATCAAAATCAATAAGAAAAAAATTGCTTTAAGTAAACCTAAGCAGACCTAATTAAACCAAACCTAAGCTAAGCAGACCTAATCAAACCTAACCTATCCTATCTGAACAATTATCTGAGGTTGAATTTGCAGTGCATTATACAGGTAACGTGATATCGAGTTGGTCATCTTACGAATCTTTACCTGGTTTGGTTAAGTAAGGTTAGATTTAGTTAGGTTAGTCTTAATTAGGTTAGACTAAGTTTAATTAGGTTTGCTTAGGTTTACTTAAAGAAATTTTTCTCCCATTGATTTTGATGGTTTTAAATTAATCTGACTTTTTTGCAGCAATTTTTACCTTGAAGAAAAATATTACCTGGCATAACAAACAAACATCAGATTAATTCAAAACACATCAAAATTTATCAGAAAATAATTGCTTTGTCCACAAAACAGACTGGGTTGTCTTCCGAATCTTTATCTGAACCAACCTAACATAACTTAAATTAACCAAACCTTAACCTACATTGATAAATATCAGAACCTTGTTAAAACGAAACTAAACTTTATTTTCGAAGAGATCTCACAGAAAACATTGAATATCTCACAAATGAAGATTTTGCGACGGAATTTGAATTAAGAAAACCTTTTCAAAATGCAACAGGTAATGGAAAAGTACAACCTTGAGTTCTCTAGAGCATTCTGATGAAGATGTAAAATAATACCGGTTATGGTTAGGCTATGTTAGGTTATGGTTTGATTAGGTTTGGTTAGGTACGGTTTGGCTCAGTTAGGTTCGGTTATATAAGCTTTTTATATTTCATTACCCAAATGTTAGGCATTTCACCTTAGAATTTTTTCCGGATTGCCATATTATAGCCTGAATCTAGGTAAATTTCTCAAAGTCAATTGCTCGACAGTAAATTGCTCAAGAAAATTTTTTTTGAACTATCAATTGCTCGGCAGTAAATTGCTCAAGAAATAATTTCTCGAACTATCAATTGCTCGACAGTAAATTGCTCAAGAAATTTTTTTTTGAATTATCAATTACTCGACAGTAAATTGCTTAAGAAATAATTTCTCGAACTATCAATTGCTCGACAATAAATTGCTCAAAATAATAACCTAACCTAATTAGAAATGCACCCGTTCTTGATTCTAACTTTTTGTTAACAATAATAGTTGTATTCTTTTTATCTTATTTTTGGATATTATTCATTAAACCATTTTTTTTTTAGAGCAATATGCCTTTCGAGCAATTGATTGTTGTAGATGTAATATTTTGAGCAATTTACTGTTGTGCAATTGATTTTTAAAAATTTACCCAATACCTTATGGCCTATATCTGATTACAATAACGAGCACCACCTGAAACCTTCACAAATGTGTTAAGTACACTATGTATAGTATGTAGGACTTCATATTGATATTGATATCATCAGAGCACTAGTTATGTAGATTTACCAGCAGTTTCGAGTAGGTACATTGAATGAGCTTTATGTTTTCATATTGTTTTCTAAGTGGCAATAGAAGGATTACGTTACCCAGAAGGTAATCCCAGCATTGTACATCCTTCTTGGCAACTCACCCAGTCTTTTCAGGTGTCCAAACCATCTGAGTATTCATATTAAATTATTGTTGTAATCTACTTCAAAAATAATGTCTTTTTAGGTAAATATGATAGAAAACCAAGAAAATATATTGACGTAAAATACATTATATTAGATCTTAGATTATAAACAAATATTCAAGACATAAACCCATATACATCAATGAATACAAGTATGGAGAAAAGTATGTAGTACGTACATGTTTGGGAGACTGCACTGTGTAAAAATTGAAAATGAAAGTAGTTGAGGAATATTGAGGGTTTTACTATACTTTATGCCATTAAACAGTAGATGGTTATGGCTACCCTCAGCTTGTTGCTCTTACTATTTACAACATTTTCAATGACACTACCTGTCGGCAATGAATAATAACGCTGCAATACGTCTGGGAATGTGCTGCGTCTGTCAAATTTTTCTAAATCCAGAGACCTGCATGACACTTGAACATAAACAAACAAACACACTCAATTGTTTATAGCATGGGCATGTGGGTACATGCTGGAGAGAATTCTTGTGTCTATATTTCCTCTGTCTAATGACGTGCCACCACCCGTTAACACCACCAGCTGCGCGCCAATGAGAGCTTGCTATATGTAATAGTAGGCGTGGCACAGGTGGGAAGACAGGTCAGGAGACATTTCTGTGCTCTGTTCTGTCATGGCTACTATTGAGATCATTGTGAAGGTTGCGAATTCGATTATTGGGAAATTATCGCAAAATTTCATTCCAAAAACGATTTGTGTTACGAGTTTCTGAGGGAACACGGCGTCCTACCAGCAGCTGTTCAGTGTCCCCACTGTGTGGGTCCTTGGAGGAATAGTAGAGGAGTAGAGGATGACCCACAGCCAGGAACTTCATGCTCTCGTTAAGGTATTGTGAGTTATGAAATTATACTTGGTAAATTCGCAATTCAACCAATAATTAGGTTAGGTTAGGTTACAACAGTGTCAGCGGGGGGGATCTAGGTTGGGATAGAATAGGTTAGGTTAGGTTACAACAGTGTCAGCGGGGGGTCCAGGTTAGGATAGGATAGGTTACTTTAGGTTACAACAGTGTCAGCGGGAGTTCCAGGTTAGGTTAGATACGGTTACAACAGTGTCAGCGGTGGGGGTCCAGGTTAGGATAGGTTAGATTACAACAGTGTCAGCGGGGGGGTCCAGGTTAGGTTAGATACGGTTACAACAGTGTCAGCGGTGGGGGTCCAGGTTAGGATAGGTTAGGTTAGGTTAGATTACAACAGTGTCAGCGGGGGGGGTCCAGGCGGGACGCAGTCCCCCCCAGTTAGGATAGGTTAGGGTAAATTAGATTAGATCTGGGGAAATTTCCCTAGATTTTTCAAAGGCCATATATCACTCATATATGCTTCTCCCCCCAAAACCCCCGATTCCCCCAAGTTCGTTGGGGGGCTTGGGGGGGTGTGGGTAGAGATAGGAAATATTGGCTTAAACTATAAATTTACCATATTGAGATAACATTAGTGTCTTCTCCCGAGGTTAATACTTACATGTCAGATATAATTAAGATATTTTCCTATCGTCTGTTATTTTATATCGCCTCTGTCTGTATATAGACAGTTACGTACAGTAGGTGTTGTATTATCAATGGTCGGCTCTTAGGGCGTTTCTTGACCATCTGTTGTAAGACGAATTCCTTATTACCGAGACAAAGATTTTAAACAACGTCTTACTTCATCATATATACGAATGTATTGACTTAACTGTCTTAATTACTTATTCTACAACTTCAAAATATCTTAGTGCATTGTTCCTGGATGAACCTCAATCTCTGACAGATAAGAAACTTAGCTTAAACGTCTCCGACAGTGAAAATTTAAGAATCTGCGGATAAAATGTAAACAAACAATCTCCCAGTCTCAGTCCAAGTCCCCTCGGCTGATGCTCTGAGAGCATAGAACATAAGAACATAAGAATTGATGAGATTGCAAGAGGCCAGCTAATGACCTACACGAGGCAATTCCTTGTCCCCCACCCTTGGAATAATCTAATAGTGATGGGCGCTTTGTGAACGAGTCGGTTCTTAGAGCCGGCTCTTCCAGATGAACGAGAAGAGCCGGATCTTTCTCGAGAGCCGTTTGAGATTTTTTTGAGAGCCGTTAATTTTTTTTTCTAGTTTTTCCATATTTTTGCAATTTTCTAACAAAATGCAAAAATTACCGATTGTTAATAATTATAGTAATGATAATAATAATAATACTTACGAGAATGAAGCCTATTCATAGAAATGATATAGTAAAATAGTTCAGTTACCCCTTCAAGTTAACAAAGAAAATTGTATTTCCAAGTGCTTTGGCCTCTAACAAAGAGGGATAACTCAACACATAAAACACATATATATGAATAATTCAGAAAATATATGGTGTATATGGCAGGCCAATGATGTGGAATGTACACTATAATATTCCCTACAACATATCGGTAAATGAAGACAATCTGATAATATTAAGAGGTCAAATTAAATTATAGAACTCGTCTCGAAATAGTGTACATATCGTACAAATCAAGTATATATTTTTTCCATAGTTAATTTTTTAACACAAAACTCATTTTCTCATTATAGCTCGAGAACCATAAGGTATACGTACAATGACTTCGAATAGACAAAGAATGAATAGGAATCCAACTTTCTGTTGCAACATTTAAAAATGAAATTACTCTTTATATAATGAAGGAATTTTTTTTTTTTCATAACCTGTGAGTAAAATAAAAAAAATAACTACACTAGCTGATACGCCTTTTAAAATTATTTAAATTATTATAGGTGCATTTTTTCGGTCAAACTAATCGTTAAGGATTTTTCCTTATAACTCAAAAACTATGAAATTGACGTAAAATGATTATGAGTAATTAGGGAAGTTAAATGAAACAAGCTTTCTTTTCATTCTATTGAAAATGAAACTCAATGATAAATGACCATCGAAAATTTTTTTTTCTTAACTATTAGCGTTATTCAAAATCAGACTATACCAGCTGAAAGGCCTTTTGAAGGTAAGAAAATAACTATTTAACATAATTTTTGTCAAACTAGTATTTAACATTTCGTATTGTAAAAACGAAAA
>JAXIVD010005595.1:20000-22500 GCA_036785275.1 Cancer borealis
GACTACTAAATTCTAAAACCTGATCAATGTTTCCCTTATTAATTCCTTTTATCCATTTGAAAACCTCAATCATATCCCCTGTTGCCCTCCTCCTCTCTAGGGAGTGGAGTGTTACTGTACTTCCAAATTTAGATAAGACATACCTGGATTAGCAGTAATAGCTAGATACATTATAACATCATAATATTCCAAGATCAAGGCGAGATATATCGATGCCATCGATGAGAAACGCGGCGTTGTGATTGGCTAAGCTGGGTTCATGATCCTTGCGGAAGTCCTCACTGAACGAGGAGTAGGTTTTGTTAGGATAGGGCTTAAGTTAGGTTAGTGTTAGGTAGGAACAGATGTTACAGTGTCTGCCGATAGAGGAAGTGAAAGTGCACGGATGAGTTAAGCTATGTTTATCTACACTCACTCACCCATGTATGTATTCCCACACTCATGAATGTATTCACTCACCCATGCATGTATTCCTTCGCCCATGTATATATTTACTCACCCATGTATGTATTTACTCGCCCATGTATGTATTCACTTTCCCACGTATGTATTCAATCACCCATGTATGTATTCGCTCACCCATGTATGTATTCACTCACCCATGTATGTATTCACTCACCCATGTATGTATTCACTCACCCATGTAAGTATTCACTCACCCATGTATGTATTCATTCACCCATGTATTTATTCGCTTACCTATGTATGTATTCGCTCACCCATGTATGTATTCGCTCGCCCATGTATATAGTCCCTCACCCATGTATGTATTCACTCGCCCATGTATGTATTTGGTCAACCTTGTATGTATTCACTCGCCCATGTATGTATTTACTCGCTCATGTATGTATTCACTTGCTCATGTATGTACTCACTCGTCCATGTATGTGTTCGCTAACTCATGTATGTATTTACTCGCCCATGTATGTATTCTCTCGCTCATGTATGTATTGACTAGCTCATGTATGTATTCATTTGCCTGTATATGCATTCACTCACCCATGTCGGTATTCGCTCGCCAATGTATGTATTCGCTCACTCATGTATGTATTCGCTCGCCCATGTAGTATTTACTCAACCATGTATGTATTCGGTCTCCCATGTATGTATTCGCTCACCCATGTATGTATTCGCTCGCCCATGTATGTATTTACTCACCCATGTATATATTCGCTCTCCCATGTATATATGTCTTCACCCATGTATGTATTCGCTCGCCCATGTACGTATTTACTCACGCATGCATGTATTCGCTCGCCCATGTATGTATTCGCTCACCCATGTATGTATTCACTCGCCCATGTATGTATAACCTCGCTCATGTATGTGTTTGTTTGTCCATATATGTATTCACTCGCCCATATATGTATTTGCTCACCCATGTATGTATTCACTCGCCCATGTATGGATTCTCTAGCTCATGTATGTATTCACTTGCTCATGTAAGTATTCGTTTGCCTATGTATGCATTTTCTCGCCCATGTATGTATTTGCTCGCCCTTGTATGTATTTGCTCGCCCTTGTATGTATTTGCTCGCCCATGTATGTATTCTCTCGCCCATGTATGTATACTCTCACTCATGTATGCATTAACTTGCTCATGTATGTGTTCGTTCGCTCATGTATGTGTTCGTTCGCTCATGTATGTATTCGCTTATACATGTATGGATAAGCTCACCCATGTATGTATTCTTTCGCCCATGTATGTATTCTCTCGCTCATGTATGTATTCACTTGCTCACGTATGCATTCGTTCGCCCATGTTTGTATTCGCTCGCCCATGTATGTTTTCGCTATCCTATGTATGTATTTGCTTGCTCATGTATGTACTCGCTCACCCATGTATGTATTCACTCGCCCATATATGTACTCGCTCGCTCATGTATGTATTATCTCGCTCATGTATGTATTCACTTGGTCATGTATGTATTCCCTCGCCCATATATGTATTCGCTCATCCATATATGGATACGCTCGCCCATAAATGTATTCTCTCGCCCATGTATGTATTCTCTCGTTCATGTATATAATTTACTTGCTCATCTATGCATTCGTTCGCCCATGTTTGTATTCGCTCGCCCATGTATGTGTTCGCTACCCTATGTATGTATTTGCTTGCTCATGTATGTACTCGCTAACCCATGTATGTATTCACTCGCCCATGTATGTACTCGCTCGCTCATGTATGTAATTATCTCGCTCATGTATGTATTCACTTGGTCATGTATATATTCCCTCGCCCATGTATGTATTCGCTCACCCATGTATGTATTCACTCACCCATGTATATATTCGCTCGCCCATGTATGTATTCGCTCGCCCATGTATGTATACGTTCGTTCATGTATATGTTCGCTCGCCCATGTATATATATATATAATATATATATATATATATATATATATATATATATATATATATATATATATATATACGCTCGTCCATGTATGTGTTCGATCGCCCATGTATATATTCGCTCGCCTATGAATGTATTCGCTCG
>JAXIVD010005596.1:10000-17500 GCA_036785275.1 Cancer borealis
CTTTCCTTGTGGAGTTTTCAGATCTTGTATGACAGAATTATTCCTGTTGAAGTTTGATACGTTTCTGCTTAAATATTTGGTTTGTACATACACTACATACATCGGTTTGTGCTCGTTAGAACATAATTACTCTCCATCAGCTAACGTTTAACTAGGTTTTCGTCACTTGCTAATGAATTGCAGGTTACTTGTTGCTGGTTTACTTACTGATCGATGCATGAAACCAACCACTTCATGTAGAGAATATCAAAGTCACCTAATACTATGAATTCTCTAGGATTCTCTCTGGCTGGAAGGGAGGTGATGTCTGACCAAGCGTTGCACTTCTATCGATGCAACACTACAGAGAGTGACTGGAACACTGGAAAGCTGCTCACGGCATGCACTCAGACAGACGAGAACCACCTAGCCTTCCTTCCACCCAACTTATCACATTGAAGGCGACCAGGGTGATGCAGAGGGCGGGACGTGCCTTAGAAATGAGGTTCGCGGTTAATTATTTATCGATGAGTTCCTCAGAGGATCATCAACTGCTTCAAACCAATGGAGAGAGATCAGGATACAACGCAGGGAGCCATTTGTTCGGTGTGGTCTTGCATATCCAACTTAAGGATCAGAAACTTGTAGCCATGTTGTACGTATTTCTGAAACCTGATTAGAAGCGCTTAAAATATAAAGCCTTAAGTATAAGATGGAAAGACAGTACGATTATCATGGGTAAGGGAACAAACTAAATCAATACACATTATGGGTACTATGAAGATAAATAAACTTGAATATATTCTTGTTGTGTTGAACCCCGGTGGATCGATAGTTCAGCTGGAAATGGACAGACGAACTGCAACATAAAGAGATGTGTGGGAAAGATTGGAAGATACCTTGTCCTTCATTGGCAGCATGTGCCAATAATGACGATAATGATCATGATACACGACATAAGGACATGATTACTTAAAACTAACAGATCTTATAGAAGTAACTCATTTTTTTCCTTTGTTTTCCTCCTCCTTTTCTCCTCCTCTATTAAAACAGCCATTCAGTTCGTACTTGCTCTCACGCCAGAAAGAGTCATCTGACACGAGAGTCGCTTCACACACGTGTTTGCTTCCTGGGAATTCCTCCTGTAATTGTGCCCAGCTGTGGTTTTTTGGTGCCGCGCGGCTTTAAACATCAATCATTTCGCTCTACACGGGACTAACTTTAAGTTGAAAGAGTTGGAGCTGCAGCAAGGATATGGTGACCCACTGGTGATTGTTAGGATTAAGGAAGGGCGGTGGGCCGGAATGTGTTGTCTTGCCTGTTGCTGAGGTTCGTCTTTAAGCTGCACCATTTCCACTTTGGTGGCAAGAAAAGAAATTCAGGAAACTCTCTGTGGTTTCTGTCGTTGATGATGCATTTTTCCTTTGCAGGTGGTTTTTTATATTATATTTTCTCTTTCGAAAAAGTTTTGAATAACTGTGATCATGTTTCACAATGAAGGACATTTTCGTTGGCACTGAAGTTTGATAATTATTTCACAATGAACCACTTCAAAAGTTACAGCGCAGTGGCTCCTCACCAGAAGAATTCTTAACTTTAGCAATAAATTATTCCATACACGTCTGCTTAATATTTGAATAATGTTATCACCATAACCAAGACGCTTCAAGCCTAGATATGAGTGAGTCAAGTAAGTTAAGAACGTCGCGTCTGGAAACTATATGGTAAAATATCACATACGATACATTACGACATTCAGGTTCCGTTGCATTATCACAGAAAGACAGATGAATACAATATGAAATTATAAATATGTCCCGCTGAGTGCAAACTACCTTCTCGTTCCTTTGTTGCGTCATTCATCCTAGCCGAGTTTCAAATGACTTGGATGATAAGTTTTGTTGTATTTTGTTCGGCTGATTATGATGAAACATTTGTGTTAAGGTTGGAGGAGTAATTAGCTGGATTGTGACTCTTTCTGACTTGAGAATTAACATAAATCTCTTGTTAAACGAGAGTAAAAGATTCAATGTGTTGTAACATTGTCAATATTTTCACTAAAAAAAGACAATGTTTATCAATAATTCTAATTCTAAATGATGTGGTGATAATGAAATTGAGAAATACAGTTTGGCTGTAAATTCCAAATCCATTCCAGGTACACACACACACACACACACACACACACACACACACACACACACACACACACACACACACACACACACACACACACACACACACACACACACACACACACACACACACACACACACACACACACACACACACACACACACACACACACACACACACACACACACACACACACACATACACACACACACACACACACACACAGGAGAGGTGGATGGCTGACCACTGCACCTGCTGGGTTTCAAGGTCATAACTCGTCAACACACTCATGTACCTGTTCAGTGATAAATCAGCAAGAGGAATTTAACTGCATCACCTTTTCTTCCATTCTTCCTGTATTAGTTACGTTAAAGTTAGTATTTCCCTTAAATTATGTATAGTCTATCCTCAGCGTTGATCTGTTGTGACTTTTATACCTAACATGACTAGTCTGTTTCCACTATTTCTCCTTGATAGTTACCAAGACACCTTCTGTTTTCCCACAAATCCGTGGTTTTCCCTCGACTCGCTATTCTCGATTTTGCTTTCTCAGTGTTTCCAGTTTATGTCGCAGAACTTCCGTAATGCTCCGAGTTCTGCAAATTAAATTAAGAATGATATAATGCATTGGTTATGTGTGTACAGAGGAGACGGCAACCTCTTCCTTTACCTTCTTCTCCTCTTTCTCCTTCTCTTTCTCATCCTCCTTCTAATGACCGGACCAAATTGCAGTGAGTTTGGGTCCGACTTCGGAGATGCAAATTTGATCTGGAAGACAAGTGCGTAAATAATAACGCAGGTTCTTCACGACCCTGAGACGTGTTGCACTTCTTGGACTGTGTGTGTGTGTGTGTGTGTGTGTGTGTGTGTGTGTGTGTGTGTGTGTGTGTGTGTGTGTGTGTGTGTGTGTGTGTGTGTGTGTGTGTGTGTGTGTGTGTGTGTGTGTGTGTGTGTGTGTGTGTGTGTGTGTGTGTGTGTGTGTGTGTGTGTGTGTGTGTGTGTGTGTGTGTGTGTGTGTGTGTGTGTGTGTGTGTGTATGTTTGTGTGCGTGTGTGTGTGTGTGTGTGTGTGTGTGTGTGTGTGTGTGTGTGTGTGTGTGTGTGTGTGTGTGTGTGTGTGTGTGTGTGCAGCTCTCAATTTTATACAAGAAAATACATAAAGTGGGGAGAATTTCACATCGCTATTTTTTCTTATTTTTATTTAGGAAGTAATATTGACAAATATAAACAAATGTATTATGTAGTATCTAATTTAGTATGATAATCCACACTAGTTTCTAATGTGTCTGAAAGATTCTACATACATCACCATGTATGTGACATCGTTTGTTTCCGTAGAAACGTGTGCACCACAGTAAGATGCCGTGGTGGCGCCACACCGCGAGCCTCCAGACGCGATGGCCCAGATGTCGCAAGGTTGGGTGCCGCCTGACCCCCACAGAGTAAGTGGTGAGGAGGAACCCGTAGCCAGATGATTTATGTAATAAGGACATGTATTTCCTAGGCTTGTAGGAAATCATTATTATGGATTGATTTTTTTTATCATTCTGGCATTTTTTTGTGCTGCTGCTATTGCTGTAGAGAACATAGTCCGTTGATAATGTTCTGATTGAATTCTTGCTCGCATTGTTAGTGTTACAATAACTGAACGTATTCAATCCCAAATGATGCATAGCGTGCTAAGTGCAAGGAATGCATCAATGTGTCAGGTGAGGTTTCAGGAAGACGAATGAGGGACCTCACAAGTGCCATTAGTGGCGTGTTGGCAGCTCCTTCCTGTCACTGTAGAAGGAGAAAAATCTGAAAATAATGAGCACATCAGACTGGCGTCTCAAGTTGAACAAGTGCCAGGAAGCGTGGCCTGAGAAGCGCCACTCACGGCCCGAGATGCTGATCGATAATGACTGTCGACACCCAAGCATTGCAGTGTCTGTTGGGATTTTATTTATTTTCTCTAATGATTTACAACATCCTCGCTGGGCCGCTCTCAACCCGTGAATGTTATCGGTAAATGACTTAGAAAAGAAAGGCTATCAATAGTCAGTATGTCTTTAATGTTTCCATATCAAAGGCACCCAAGACCTGTTAGCAAGCGTTGATAGGGAAATGAATGCCGTTCCCTTTCCTTTTGAACATGCACTCACTTGCTTCAGTGTTTTTACCTGGACAGGTGTGTAAACCAGCGAATATCTTGCCGCACTGCTTGCATTGATTTTTCTCTCACTGAAAAGGGGAGTATTGATCATGTACCTCAAAGCATCATGACGTCCAGGTGAAACACTTGTTGATCATATACATAGTTAACTTTTGGAGTTGAGACGCAGCTTGAGTATTGCGACAATAAGTTGTGTCTGGTCAGTTGGAAAGAACCCAGCAACATGGAAAACAGCTTTTGAAGAAGAAGAGGAAGAAGAACAAGAAGAACAAGATGAACAGAACAAAAACAAGAACAAGAGCAAGACAAGAAAGTGAGAGAGAAAAAAAAAGATAATTGTTGATATGTGATTGCTATTTCATAACAAAACTATCACCATGGAACTCATCTGATACATATACTAGAAAAAGGAGAAATGTATAAGAAATCCTTTTGAAAGACAGTCACGTTGTGCATGTGTGAACCTTTACTCTCAATGTTAAAAAGAAAAAAAAGTAACGAATCGTAATGAATAAACAATAAATAGGAATTAATCTAAAGGTAAACACATGGTTGACATCCCTTTCATACGCGTAAATGGCGGGGGAAAAAAGTGGCTATTTATGGTTAAAATAAACAGAACAACACCAGGAATACAACCACGACTACTAAGACACTACTACTACTACTACTACAAGTGTTCTCCCCATCCTCGCACCCTCTCAACTTATTGCAATCCATCTTGTAATCCGTCTTTAAATGAGGGTGAACGCATTTTTAACGGTGAACTTTGCACGTACTACATCCAGCAGACGTGAAGCTCGTGACTGCATCTTGAAACACGTCTAAGCATTCGTTGTTGTTTTTTTTAATCCATTTATAGGGTTGTTGCGTGTTTCATCAGCCTGCTACTTACTGTTTATGATTGCTACTCACCGTGATTAATTAAGACGCGTACCTCCTCTTGTGACCCGCCGGAGGATGGACCAAGAAAGCTCTTCAATTACCGTAATTACCATTCCATCAAGCATTCCAGTTCTCCATTGCTCATATACATGTAAATGCACACGGGCGCGCGCGCACACACACACACACACACACACACACACACACACACACACACACACACACACACACACACACACACACACACACACACACACACACACACACACACACACACACACACACACACACACACACATACACACACACACACACACACACACTGATACACACGCTTATGCATATTAATTAGTTCAATGAAGATAACCAGATAAGACGTTCTCAAAAGCCTCTTCAGTGGAACTCGGGTGCGTGATCAGAAGTTTTTACTGGTTTAGACAAGACGAGGAAACGCGATGTCATGGCGGATTTACATTGCTTATTTGTTGATTATCTCGCTTCTCTATGTGTTTGTGAGATGCACGCTTTAAATTGTATAAAGTTTGTCGAGCCAATTCCTGTCCCGCCATCCACTGCATCTTCGTTTGACTAACTCTTAGCTGATCGGTGTTCTTTCTCCTTTGAATAAGTAGAAATATCATGTAGGAAAGTTACGTAGCCATTCTGGTCGAATATTGCAGTTGTGTTGTATAATTCTTCCATCCTGACAGAATGAATAATAATGAACATTAATTAAATGGTGATTAAAAATTTAAAGCTGTGTTAGCCTATTCATTTATGCTTGAGGGAATTCAACAGCCAGAGGTATTAATTAAGACCGTGATTAGGAATGGTGGATAAAAAGACGGATCATCAAAGTTTAATATGGTGCGGAATATGCAATTTAACAATTGGCTAGAACAAAGTGAATTCTGCGAGATAACAGTTGTTAGCAATGAATGTTAGTATGAACGCTATTAGTGCTAGCAGATGAAGCCGACAATGTTAATAACTACTGATAAACGAAGAATGTATCGATGTAGTGGGAATGAAGGCATACAGTGGAAGGCCCTGATGGAAAGTGCCATTAGCCGCCCAGCCCACGGTAGGAGTTTGTCTCTTAGGTCAACAGTGAATGCATTCCTCTAGTGAACAAGACTTAATCTTAACGATGAAACTTGACGCATATTTGAACCACATACATAAAGAAGGCCTTGGCAACAGAGGACCAGGAGGTGGCGGGGGTGAACCAGAAAATAAGCGCAAGGGAGCTCTTTCCCCTCAAAACTGTGTTTGTCATCACCATCGTCCAAAGTATAACAAGCAATGGAATGGTACAAACAAGGGGTGTGCAAAGGGGGAGAGAAGATGATGATTGATTAACTTTTTATCATAAGACAGCTGATGAAAAAAATAATGTGCAGAAAGAATTATAGTAACCCAGGGATGAGAATATATAATTTATGATTCAGTTTATTGATAAAAAGCCAGGAAGATAGAGTAAGGGATGTCAATTCCTACGAGAGGGGTTGATCTTGGTGAGATACCACGAGCACACACAGAGATCGCAGCACGGTCGCCTCTCCAGTAGAGAAAACGCGAGGGCCTACACGCAGCTATTTCCCTGCACACTGAGCATGCACGAGCAGTCTCGCCTCGTGATTGGCTGCCCTAACCTACCTAATTTGCCTATCCTAGTGTAACTACCTAACCTTACCTAAAGTAAGTTTTTTTTTCTTTATCTTCCAAATTATATATAAATTTACTATGCAAGTGCCATGCTCCCAACTGCCCGGCATCATCAAATGGAAACATAGAGGAGCTTTCCTAACCCTATCTTGCAAACGTAAAGGATAGGTTAGGTTAACTAAGGTTGTTACATATAAGTTACTTTAGGTAAGGTTAGGCAAACTAGATACACTAGGATAGACAGATTAGGTAGGTTATGTTAACCAATCACGAGACGAGACTGCTCGCGCATGCTCAATGTGCGAGGTAATAGCTGTGTGCAGGCCCTCCCAGGGAAAACGCGTCTCCCACTCAAGTATGTTGTTTGTTATCTCGCGCTAGTGTTGGTGTGTGCAGCAAAAGAAGCCATACACACTCTTGAGAGAGGCTGCATTTGTTTCCGATAAATGCCAGAAGGTATGTAAGTGTCTTTTGCAAAGATATTTCAATCGATAACAGAAAACACAGCATAACTAATAACAGTTCGTTGCCGTAGTGACACCATTTACCACATTTTTGCTTGAAGGACTTAAATACGTAGGTGCACAAATGGCGGTGGTGCGTCGATGCAACAGTGTAGATATCATTGAAAGTGAAAAGGGTGTAATGATATCTTACACTTGCTGACAGGGTTCACGG
>JAXIVD010005597.1:10000-12500 GCA_036785275.1 Cancer borealis
CATCAATTTTTTTTTATTCATTTGTTATTTTTGACATGACTAACATCCTTCTTCGCGCGTTACTGACTCTAAAACAAATATGTAACGTATTAAATGAGTGTCTTTTATATTATAAGGTGTTGGGTGAGTGGTAATATTGCCTTGTGACCATGTGTGTTGGGAACGGTATTTGGTGACTGCAAACTTTTCGTCGTCGTGGTGGTGATAATGTCAGTAATGTTTTGTTCTAGTGTTTGAATACTGTCACTAGTGTTTCAAGCCAGTGTGCGGTGATGATATTGTTTTAATGCATCAATAAAACTGTTGATTACTTTTGCGTGACACCTGGCATTAAGGAAGTGTTACGAAAGGAGCAGAGAAGAAAGCACGTGACACCATTAAACTTCCTCGTACCAGTAGTTGTTAGGGTTTCGTAATACCTATATACATTTATACATTGAATAAGTACGATTTTCCTAGACAAGAGTAAGTCAAAAGTGTTGTTTGGTTTGGCTTTACGTCACTCCAGTATACAATGACTCACTGCAAACTTAGTGACTAGTGAGTTGTATTGCACATCACACTTCACGTCTGTGTGTGGGTGTTCACTGCACCGCATCACGTGAGGCAATGGTGTGTAGATCAGGTGGAATAAAGGATGCTACGAAATTGCACTGAGGTGGTGAATCGAAGTTGTGTGTGAGGAGGAATGTGAAGGCGAATACTTGTAAGAGGATCTCCTGATTATGACGTTCCTGAAGGTTTAATAATGTAACGCCTCGGATGTTCTTCGATGTTCTGTGATGTTCTGTGATGTATTCCCTTTCCCCGTGTTTAATTATGCCGTTGATCACACTGATGGCATGTCTTCAAATAAGGAAAATTCTACATTGTTATATAGTCAAAGCTTCATACCCACTTAGTAAACTAATTTATGACTTGGAATGCAAGTGTATCACATATCCAGGACTTGTATTTCAGTATAACATGATCCGGAACGAGATAGAGTATGCTACTTTTTTCACCCACATAAATTACGAGGATATAAAATTTCATATTGTTGTATTTTGATATTCAAAACTCGTTAGTTGGAGTGACATGATTTGTGAAAAAAGAAAAACAAATCCTGTAACACTGGCTTACATTCCTTGGTTTTAAAATAGCATCAAACAGGTCACAGAAGCCTTACGTGTGTTGAAGTGTCACAGCGCACCGTTTTAGTGATTTATGACCCACTGACCAGCTGGTGCTTGCCTGGCTGACCTGCTGACCACCGCGATCACGTGTTTGCTGCGTTGGCTTCACCGTCTGCTCAAATGTTGCTGAGTAGTGATTAGACTGATACTTTGTGATATTCTTACACCACTGTTAAATAATCTACAATCTTATAGCGTTATCATATCATGTAACTCAATCAGGAGGGATGGTCGCGTCCAGCACGGAATAAGTAAGTCCATAGTATGATAATACTAGTTTGAGCATCGGCCGAGGTGCAGGTGAGGTCATGCATGCAAACGAGTGTGCATATTGGCTGCCGGATTGCGGTCGTGTGTATGTATACGTGCGTGCAGATTTATGGATATTTGCATCCGGCTCTGCTATGATTTACCGTCGTTTGCACAGCGGCGTCATCCATCTGGCGGCGGGAACGACTCCGTGGTGGGCCGGAGGCGGCTGGGAGGAGGCGGACAGCGTAACCTGAGGCGGTGGAAAGTCCAGGAAAGATGGCCGGCACAGGCTAGAGCACCATGGCTGTGGTTGTGACCTTGAACACACCTCAATCCACTTGAGAGAGGAGGCACGGGCTGAGCGGTGGCGGGACGACCTTCATGCATGGCAGGACCGGCGAGGGGGATGGGGAATGGGGGGGCACTTTCCCTCTCTCTTAACCGCTACCCACTCACTGCTCACTCACTCACCATGTAACTCTTGCCTCACCGTGCTCTGAGGCGTTACTCCTCTCACTCCACAACTCCTACTCATGTCTCACCCCGTCACTCATCTCACCCTCCCTCCCTCCCGTTCACCTCCCACCATCACTAAGTCTTGTTCCCATCCACTCCACCGCAGCCATCCAACCCAACACTCCATCCAAGACATAAAACCTATTCCCAAAAGTCAGCATCACTTTCCACAGCCTTCAGCATCATCCGGCCTGAGGTTTATGGCATACACGGGTCAGCGGGTCATGTAACAACTTCTTGTGGCTGGCCCGGTTTGGTTTGCGGGAAGCTGGGGACCCTATAGCGCCTTGCCCCCAAAACCCAGAGAATCTTGTCCAAACCAGGTACATTAAGAGACCCAAGACGCGGGTGTGAGGATGAAGGGGATGCAGAAAGGTAGAGTAGAGTACACTGAAGTCTTATAGAAACACGTTTATTAAGAGAGTGTGGAGCGGGCAACCCTTTCCCTTTCGTTGTAGCTGCGGCCTTTGTGTGTGTGGCGCATTCTGTGTTTCAGCGGCGAGGCGAGGGAGAAGGAGGGTGGGTGTGAGGAAGGTTTGTAGGTGAAGGTGCTGGTG
>JAXIVD010005597.1:17500-20000 GCA_036785275.1 Cancer borealis
CGTCCGATAAGAACCGCTGGGATGTGGCGTCTAGTTTATCTTCCTGGCGGGACGGTCCGGATAAATTGTCAAAAGTTATTATGACAAGAAATGGGTTGAATTTATTTTCATTTGATGTCGCTGTCGTGGCAATCAAGGGGAGGAAGGACGGAAGCGGGAGTATGTATAGCCCATGGGAGGAGGAGGAGGAGGATGAGAGGAGGAGGCTGATGCAGAGTTAGGAAAGGAAGTTATGCTTGCAGTATTCAAAGCTAAGTCCATTTCAACCTTCGCTGAGTGAGTCTCCTTCCCTTGACCTCTGCGTCAGTTAGCTCACCCTTGAACTCACCTAACCTGATCAGATGCCAATCAGGTGGTGTTGTTGATGAGGAAATGGAGGCTGAGTGGAGTAAGAGAAATTTTTGCGCCGTGACTCCTCTTTGTAGTGGAGTAAGACGCAATGTGTTCCCTCCTCACCGCCCCGCCGCCCGGCTCAGGCTGGCTGGCAGCTCCTAGTTAAAATTCAGTGTACACGCGGCACCACTCTGCCACCCCAGTACCGCTGACGTTCCTGTGCTGATTTGCATACTAATAAGGAATTTCTTGACACGTCGCAGTAATGCACCGCCATATACCTTTTTGTGCAGCTGCTGCCACTTCTCGCCAACCAGAGCCAAAGGGAAGGGAAAGGAAGGGAGAGGTGGGAAGGGGAACCTCTTACTTTGACTTTATTTTTAACTGCCTTTGGCTGTCCTTGATCCGTGAAGTTTCGTTGGATGCTTTGATATTGGTAAATAAAAGTTAGTGTGAGGTCGGTGTGAAGTGTGAGTGTGTCGGGGCGAGGTGGTTGTAGCCGCTTGGGTCCTCATTAGTGGCGCGACTCTTGATAATTTACTGAACCACAACACAACCATCAGTCTTACCTTGTACTCCCCAAGTGCCTCACTCCCCCCTCTACTCTCCCTACCCCCATCATGCCCCTCCCCGCCTTGGTGACGAGTCGAGGCAGATTGCCGTGACGCCCAATGGCCCTGGTCTGTCAAAGGATCATGTGACTCGGAAGTCTGTCAGGTGACGCCCCACCAAGGTCCTGGATTTTGAATAAGCTGAGTTATTGACGTTTTGATATTATGGCGGAACAGTTTCGTCATTTCTTCGTTTGGTGAGGACGTGAGAGGCGGGGACTCCCGACCCCCACGCCAGCACGCGCCAACCAACCGAGAACTACTTCCCTTGTAAGCAATTAGTGCAATAATGAGCTAGGTCAGGCTTGTTTCCACACATTATCTCTGTTATAATGTTTTCCTCGGAGACTCAGCGCTGCTGGCGACCTGGCGGCTTGGGTGGAGCTTTGTTTCTCCACATGGGTCCAGGGTTGGGCGGAGCTCGAGGCTGCGCGGCGGCCACAATACTTTCTCTGTCGTCCACAGCAACACACACACACACCCACGCCCGAACGTGCGACTCTCTCTTTCATAACGCAACAAACACGCTCGCTGTGATCTTCCTCGCGCCAACTTTTCCTGCCATGGTGCTTGTGATACTCTCTTTTGTTACGCTTGTGTGTGTGTGTGTGTGTGTGTGTGTGTGTGTGTGTGTGTGTGTGTGTGTGTGTGTGCGCGTGTGTGTGGGTGTGGCTGTGTTTGTGTGTGTGTGTGTGTGTGTGTGTGTGTGTGTGTGTGTGTGTGTGTGTGTGTGTGTGTGTGTGTGTAGAATTTTTTGGCTTTTCTCAGTCCAAGAATCACAGACTGGCCTGGAGTCCTTTTAGTTAGCAGGTCAGTTCCTACCACAAAGAATTCCCGGTGGTGTACGCGACGTGAGGAAACACAGTCGCCTCGCGTTGACACACATGTAGCGTAATTGCATCGTCCTCCCTCATGACATTAGTCCGTTTAAATCTTGCTTATCTGAGGAAAACATTTTTCTGACACTTTAGTCAGAAATTGCCTTCGCCTCCCACCGCCGGCGTGTTAGTGGCGCTGTGGGGGCCTCACACCCTTCCACACCGCCACATAATGACGCTCCCTCAGGCCGTTGTCATCAGTGGGGAGAAACCCTTAGCGTCTCTCAAAACAAGGTGAAGTTGGCTGTTAATTTACCGCCAAGGCCTCCCGTGTGTGATCATCATTAGGGTTCTGTGTGCCTTTGTCTCCCGGCTCAGAGCAAGGCGACGCATCTCCTTTGTGCAAGGAACTAGATGTTTCCTTTTCGTCAAATCAGTTTAACGTGGATTGCTACGGACGAGGCAGACAACAGGGTTCGCTATGCCTCTCTTTGTCTTGACGAAGTCTTGATAACAGACCTTGAGTAGAGGCGCCACCGCCCGTACCGTCACAGGATGAAGGGGGAAAGATATTAGCCTGGCGTCCTTACATTTTTCCTGCAGTATTTTTAAGTAGACAAGCGTTGGTATGAGCGTCACGTCGCCTCGCTTGTGACATACTTACGAGTGTTTCTTATTACCGTGCTTCAGGCCCCTGAGAGGACATAACCCCTGGGTGCCGGGACATCCAGTGCACTG
>JAXIVD010005597.1:25000-28219 GCA_036785275.1 Cancer borealis
CCTATCTCCCTTCTCATTACTTCCGCCCTCCTTCCCCCCCTCTCGCTTGGTCATACTTCACGGTCACAAGGCAGTCGAAGCGCCGCACGGAAGAGACACGTTGAAAGCCGGCGGACGTGAAGTGTTTTGAGGACGTTTGTGTTGAACTTCAAACAATAAAACTGACTTCTGGGCGCGTGTCAAGCCTTTATCTCACACACGGCTCAGCAGCTCAGGCTCAGCTGACGGACGCCTGCAGACTTGGGTGGTTTTTGTCAAATTCCAGACCTCCTCCTCCTCCTCCTCCTCCTCCTCCTCCTCCCTCCTCCTCCTCCTCCTCCTCCTCCTCCTCCTCCTCCTCCTCCTCCTCCTCCTCCCTCCTCTCCTCCTCCTTTTCCTCCTCTTCTCATGTTTACTCTCGCCACTTCATTACCCTTTTCCCTCCCAACACACAATGAAGCGTCAAGTTCCTGCTGGGCGTCTGTCGCTTTGCATTTCCCTTGTTAGTCCTCCAGCATCACCTCTTCGTGTCTCTCTCCCGCCATCATCCTTCCTCTTCCCTCCCTCCTTCGCTTTGTCAGATCCTTCCTCGTCTTGCTGTCGTTTCAATTTCTGTAAAAAGGTTTTGCGATTTTTATTTTTCATCTTTTTTTTTTTCTGTATCACTGTCTGTGTCTTGTTTCCTCCTTAGTTTCATCTTAGATCTTCCTCTCTTTCTTCTTTTCTTCCTTCCTTCTTTCCTTCCTTCCTCCGTATCTTTCCAACTTTTCCTCTCGCCTACACCATTATCCCTGCTGTCGCTTTTCTCCCTCCCTCCTTTCTTCCGTCCTTCCCTCCCTCCTTCCTTCCTTCCCTCCTTCCCTCCCTTCTTCCCTCCCTCCCTCCCTCTCCTCCCTTCCTCCCCTCCTTCACTCAGGATTGTTATTCCTTCAAATCTCAAATAGTGAATGCTCCTCAGTGCTGGTGAATCCCTGTCAGACGTCGCTTGTGAGTGTCTGGTAAAATGAATAAGTGTTTGAATAATGTTTGTGAATAACGTTGGTTACTACGAAATTATAATAAATGTGGGTGAGTCTTTATGAATGTTTATAAATGTTACGTTGAGTGGCTGGGAAATATATATTGGTTAGCGATTGTAAAAATATATTAGAATGTTTGTGAGTTCCTGCAAAAATGTTTTAAGACGTCAGCCAGCCAGCCAGCCAGCCAGTGAAGTGAGTGCCGGGGAATACTAAAAGCAGCATGATATAGAGTACGTTGCAGCCAGGGAAAAGGGAAATAGAAATACGAATTATGCAGAGAGGAAAAGGTGCACCGTAAAAAGCAAGTAAATCGTAGCTCGCAGTGTAAAACAACGACATCAGTGGAGGAGAGTTGGAATTTTTTGCTTTCTGGGATAATTCAGTTTACGTAAGGAAGATGGATTTAGAGTAGAGGAACGCAAGCCAGATAGTGGAGAGCGGTGGAGGCAGGTGGAGCGGTGGAGGGAAGAGTAAGAGAAAGAGAAAGATAGAGAGAGGAACATAAATACTCGTAAATGGATAAACAAATAGATTAATGTGTTTAGTTAATGAGAGAGAGAGAGAGAGAGAGAGAGAGAGAGAGAGAGAGAGAGAGAGAGAGAGAGAGAGAGAGAGAGAGAGAGAGAGAGAGAGAGAGATTAGCTTAACAGACCTTGTATAATCAACTTCAACACTAAACCCACGCCTCTTTCCCTTCTGTCTCTATCCTTTACAGCCTGTTCCCCGACCCGCTGTACGACCAGCAGTGGTACCTGAAGGAGGGCGCCATCGGGGGCTTCGACATGAACGTGGCGCCAGCGTGGGCTCGAGGCTACACTGGCAAAGGCGTTGTCATCTCTATCCTTGATGACGGTATCCAACACAGCCATCCTGATATTGCGCAGAACTACGTGAGTGTTCCAAAATTGTCCTGCCTTGCGCTGTTTCATAATTTTGTTTTTTTTCTTGATGTTTTTACTTTATTGTGTTATTGTTCTTGTTCTTGTTGGTTTTTGTTGTTTTTATTCTTGTTCTCTAGGTCGTGTTCTTGTTTTGTTCCCTTTGTTCTTGGTCCTCTTTCTTTATTCTCATGTACTTCTTCTTTCTCCTCCTTCTCCTCCTCCTCCTCCTCCTCCTCCTCCTCCTCCTCCTCCTCCTCCTCCTCCTCCTCCTCCTCCTCCTCCTTCTTCTCTCGTTTGTTTCCAATGTTCCGGGGAAATATTGTAGACCTGATTCTTGATACGCTCCGCTCCGCTCTGACACTATTGATAGGCTAATAATAGAATCCGCTCCGTTACCAATCAGTTTTATCGCAATGCTCTATATAACTCTGACCTAAATCATAATATATATTAATAATTTTCATTGTTTGTATCGCCCACACCCTTAAGCCAAACAGATTTCATATTTCTTACTTAATCAAAAGAAAATTATTCAGTAATGTAGCATCCCATGTCAAAAAAAGAAGAAAAAAACGTTTGTAGCACCACATTAACGTTTCAGTAGTGAAGGTTTTTGCTCAACATATTGTACTGCATTGCTATCTATCTATCTATCTATCTATCTATCTATCTATCAATTAATCTATCTATCTATCTATCTAAATGACCAAACCAGACCACGATGATAACTATATATAAGCAAAGCGATGGATTCCAACCAAACCAAACCAAACCAAACCAGACAGACTAGATCGTTCATCATTAGAGCAAGAAACTGTGCCGTGACCATCCATTCTATTGTCCTTCCAAAGAGGAACAACGCTCACTGTGGTGCACTTAGCTTTTTCCTCTCAAGTCTTTGTGAATGGGGCTGACCTTGCGTTGCATTGTGTTGTGTTGTTGTGATGGTGGTGGTGATGGTGGTGGTGGTGGTGGTGATGGTGATGGTGATGGTGATGGTGATGGTGGTGGTTGTTGTGGTTGCTTCATCTAATGGTGTACTGCAGTTATGTCGTGTCCTCTGTATGTGTGTGTGTGTGTGTGTGTGTGCGTGTGTGTGTGTGTGTGTGTGTGTGTGTGTGTGTGTGTGTGTGTGTGTGTGTCATTAAGTGGTACATGGAGAAACCACACTATTATTATTTTCTACCGCTGATGTGTGACGTAAAGGTGTGTGTGTGTGTGTGTGTGTGTGTGTGTGTGTGTGTGTGTGTGTGTGTGTGTGTGTGTGTGTGTGTATGTGTGTGTGTGTGTGTGTGTGTGTGTGTGTGTGTGTGTGTGTGTGTGTGTGTGTGTGTGTA
>JAXIVD010005598.1:0-12500 GCA_036785275.1 Cancer borealis
CTCCCTTTCTTTGGCCACGTGCAACCTACACTGTACGTACTCTTTGCCCCCAACTGTCGTTATTTCTCTCTCTCTCTCTCTCTCTCTCTCTCTCTCTCTCTCTCTCTCTCTCTCTCTCTCTCTCTCTCTCTCTCTCTCTGATACCAGGGTGTGGGTAAGTCCTCCGTTTGTTTGTTAGAATATATAAATTATTTAATGAACATTATAAATCAGTAGATAGATAGATGCATACGTAGTACTATACATACATACATACATACATACATACATACATGCATACATACAAACAAACATATTTGCATACATAAATTCATGAATAAATACATACATACATATATACATACATACATACATATATAAATGGATAAATAAAAGCATAAATAGAAGAATAAAAAATAATCAATTCCACAGATTTGTTAGGGTGGCAGAATTAACTTTTTTTTTTTTATGCTTCAGACATCCACAGACTAACACACACACACACACACACACACACACACACACACACACACACTATTTCTTCCTTCTCTCCTTTCCCTTCCCGGCAGCCTTTCTTTCTGCCCTGCCGCTTTTAAACAACAGTATGGCGCTACAGTTGGTGTCAAGACTCCCCTCCCTTCCCAAGCCTCTAGCTCTCTGCCTCCCTAGAGTTCCCCTTCTCTCATCCCTACAAACAGCCCAGGCAGGAACGGAGGCGCACGTGACCACAGAAACGTAGGCGTCCCCTTCCCTGCCTGGCGTCACCCCGGTCGATGCGCGATACCATCACTATATTATACGACCGACTTTCCTCACAGGTCTGTTGGGGGGCGGAGAGCGGGTAAAAGTGTGCCCCAAGCCTGACCTCTTTCCTGAGCTGGTAATTTAATTAAATGCAAATATAACAACGTCGATTGCCTCTCAAGATATCAAACAATACTTTAAAAAATATGCTTTGTTAATTTTCTTTCCGTGTAGTTTTCCTGGTACACAATTGTAGGAAAAGAAGGCATGACGCACGTACACCTACATGTTGTTTGTCTTTGCATAATCAGTTTTCATGGTCACAGTGAGGTGTAATTTTCCTACTCCGCTGTTTAGTAAGAGCAACGTACTCTCCACGGAGGCTCTGGTAACTTTCCTCTGCGGCGGCGACCAACATTAGCCTCGTCATCCTGCCTGGCAGAGGCTGGGCTAGAGAAGGAACAGGAGTGTCTGACTTTAAATCTAACGCCGTATGCCCATGGTTTTGCGTTGCCAAAGAAACCAAGCTTAGCACAGAATTAGAAACTCAAGGTGCAAAAGACATAAAAAAGTATATAACAATTTCAAGTTCCATCCCATTCCTGCAAACACGAAGTTTCCTTATAAGACCCGAAAATTTTTCCTTCATGCGCCTGATTTACAACACACGAAGGCACGACCTCACACACACCACTACCTCACTCCTGCTACACCTCCTTCCCTTCCACCCATCTTTCCCTTCGCCTAGGCACGCAGGCTTTGGAAGTGGAAGCGGATAGGGAAGGACAGGAGAAAGGGAAGGAAAGGGCACGGGAAGGGGATGGAGAGAGGAAAGGATGGTGGCGAGGGAGGAGATGGGGGAGGTAGAGGATAGAGAAAAGTCACTGTCTGGGAGAGGGTGGCTGTGATGGGCTGGGCTGGGCTGCCTGGCTGTCTGGTCAAGGCCTCGGTACACTCCTCAGCGTGACCCCACCACCTCCCGCACCGCCTTCAACCCTCCCCTACCCGTGTCCTGCTCGCGGTCGCCCATCCTTCCCTCTCCCGCCGCCATCTTCACCTGCCGCAGAGTCCGATTCAATAAAACAAAACCGTGTCGGGACGCCTTGCCAAACTCTCAACCTATGCTTGAATTTTGCGGTTATCTAATGTTATTCATATGGATGAGAGAGAAAATGGGTGAAAATTGCGAGTTGTTTTGTTGTAGGGGTGACTATGGTGGCAGCAGTGATGGTGGTGGAGTTGCTGATTGCGACTGCTGGCTTGGCAAAGGGGAGAGAAAGTGGATGGAAATACTGCGTCTGTTGAAACTGTTGAGTAGACAATTGGTTGCGTAAGATGACCAGCGGCTTAAATTATGGATAGGATAGTGTGTATTTAAATGAAACAACAAAGAGATAGTTTTGTGATAGTGTTTTAGGGCGTGAAAGTTGTGGTAAAGTTAATCTCTCTTTCTATCTATCTATGTGTGTGTGTGTGTGTGTGTGTGTGTGTGTGTGTGTGTGTGTGTGTGTTGTGTGTGTGTGTGTGTGTGTGTGTGTGTGTGTGTGTGTGTGTGTGTGTGTGTGTGTGTGTGTGTGTGTGTGTGTGTGTGTGTAAATATACGTGTTAAGTATTTGCACAAGCCTTTCAATCCGTCTCAGTTGCTTTCACTCACTAATTCTTTTATCTAATCAAGAAAAAAAGAAGAAAAACCCCCCACTAAATAAATGAAGAGAAACTAAGAACACCAATCAGGCAGCGGCGTGACATGCATCAAAGAAACAATACACACCAAAAAGGAATTATTGATTAAACATGAATGGCAACTATAATATTAATACCGAATAACTACACATATAAATACGAGTCTCTCCTCTTTACTGGGGTTTCCTTATAAAAATGTGTAGGGTTGAGGGGAGTACTATACCTATTATGGGAGAGGAATAACTAGGAAAATGGAGTTATGAGTTGAGGTTATGTGTCCCCGTCAACCCACGACCTCACCCACTGCGGCAATGGACAGTGAAGGGAAAGTTGTTATAAGAATGATGGTAAATGTTTGGATCCTGAGCACGAACTTCGACTTGTTGCAGGAAAGGAATGCAGAGGCAGGTGTGTGTGTGTGTGTGTGTGTGTGTGTGTGTGTGTGTGTGTGTGTGTGTGTGTGTGTGTGTGTGTGTGGTTTCTTTCCTTGTGGACAACTGAAGTCAAGGATAAAGCAGGAGGGTGAAGAACAGGTGGAGTCACAGGGGTGAGTGGCCACAGGTATTGTAGAATGCTGGTGGTTGTGGTGGTGGTGATCCTTCAAGAAGACTATACCGCTACCACAGACCGAAATACTGAAGTGGAGGGGAAGGAGGTGGGGGGGAAGGAGGAGGAGGAGGAGGAGAAAATGAACGAGAAGAAGGAAGAGGAAAGGGAGGAGTACTAGTAGTAGGGGTCAGGATGGGGAGGAGTTCCTCCTTCACACCTGCTGGACTCTGTTGTCTGAAGCTGGAGAGGGGAAGGGGGAGAAGCAGGTGTGTGTGTGTGTGTGTGTGTGTGTGTGTGTGTGTGTGTGTGTGTGTGTGTGTGTGTGTGTGTGTGTGTGTGTGTGTGTGTGTGTGTGTGTGTGTGTGTGTGTGTGTGTGTGTGTGTGTGTGTGTGTGTGTGTGTGTGTGTGTGTGTGTGTGTGTGTGTGTGTGTGTGTGTGTGTGTGTGTGTGTGTGTGTGTGTGTGTGTGTGTGTGTGTGTGTGTGTGTGTGTGTGTGTGTGTGTGTGTGTGTGTGTGTGTGTGTGTGTGTGTGTGTGTGTGTGTGTGTGTGTGTGTGTGTGTGTGTGTGTGTGTGTGTGTGTGTGTGTGTGTGTGTGTGTGTGTGTGTGTGTGTGTGTGTGTGTGTGTGTGTGTGTGTGTGTGTGTGTGTGTGTGTGTGTGTGTGTGTGTGTGTGTGTGTGTGTGTGTGTGTGTGTGTGTGTGTGTGTGTGTGTGTGTGTGTGTGTGTGTGTGTGTGTGTGTGTGTGTGTGTGTGTGTGTGTGTGTGTGTGTGTGTGTGTGTGTGTGTGTGTGTGTGTGTGTGTGTGTGTGTGTGTGTGTGTGTGTGTGTGTGTGTGTGTGTGTGTGTGTGTGTGTGTGTGTGTGTGTGTGTGTGTGTGTGTGTGTGTGTGTGTGTGTGTGTGTGTGTGTGTGTGTGTGTGTGTGTGTGTGTGTGTGTGTGTGTGTGTGTGTGTGTGTGTGTGTGTGTGTGTGTGTGTGTGTGTGTGTGTGTGTGTGTGTGTGTGTGTGTGTGTGTGTGTGTGTGTGTGTGTGTGTGTGTGTGTGTGTGTGTGTGTGTGTGTGTGTGTGTGTGTGTGTGTGTGTGTGTGTGTGTGTGTGTGTGTGTGTGTGTGTGTGTGTGTGTGTGTGTGTGTGTGTGTGTGTGTGTGTGTGTGTGTGTGTGTGTGTGTGTGTGTGTGTGTGTGTGTGTGTGTGTGTGTGTGTGTGTGTGTGTGTGTGTGTGTGTGTGTGTGTGTGTGTGTGTGTGTGTGTGTGTGTGTGTGTGTGTGTGTGTGTGTGTGTGTGTGTGTGTGTGTGTGTGTGTGTGTGTGTGTGTGTGTGTGTGTGTGTGTGTGTGTGTGTGTGTGTGTGTGTGTGTGTGTGTGTGTGTGTGTGTGTGTGTGTGTGTGTGTGTGTGTGTGTGTGTGTGTGTGTGTGTGTGTGTGTGTGTGTGTGTGTGTGTGTGTGTGTGTGTGTGTGTGTGTGTGTGTGTGTGTGTGTGTGTGTGTGTGTGTGTGTGTGTGTGTGTGTGTGTGTGTGTGTGTGTGTGTGTGTGTGTGTGTGTGTGTGTGTGTGTGTGTGTGTGTGTGTGTGTGTGTGTGTGTGTGTGTGTGTGTGTGTGTGTGTGTGTGTGTGTGTGTGTGTGTGTGTGTGTGTGTGTGTGTGTGTGTGTGTGTGTGTGTGTGTGTGTGTGTGTGTGTGTGTGTGTGTGTGTGTGTGTGTGTGTGTGTGTGTGTGTGTGTGTGTGTGTGTGTGTGTGTGTGTGTGTGTGTGTGTGTGTGTGTGTGTGTGTGTGTGTGTGTGTGTGTGTGTGTGTGTGTGTGTGTGTGTGTGTGTGTGTGTGTGTGTGTGTGTGTGTGTGTGTGTGTGTGTGTGTGTGTGTGTGTGTGTGTGTGTGTGTGTGTGTGTGTGTGTGTGTGTGTGTGTGTGTGTGTGTGTGTGTGTGTGTGTGTGTGTGTGTGTGTGTGTGTGTGTGTGTGTGTGTGTGTGTGTGTGTGTGTGTGTGTGTGTGTGTGTGTGTGTGTGTGTGTGTGTGTGTGTGTGTGTGTGTGTGTGTGTGTGTGTGTGTGTGTGTGTGTGTGTGTGTGTGTGTGTGTGTGTGTGTGTGTGTGTGTGTGTGTGTGTGTGTGTGTGTGTGTGTGTGTGTGTGTGTGTGTGTGTGTGTGTGTGTGTGTGTGTGTGTGTGTGTGTGTGTGTGTGTGTGTGTGTGTGTGTGTGTGTGTGTGTGTGTGTGTGTGTGTGTGTGTGTGTGTGTGTGTGTGTGTGTGTGTGTGTGTGTGTGTGTGTGTGTGTGTGTGTGTGTGTGTGTGTGTGTGTGTGTGTGTGTGTGTGTGTGTGTGTGTGTGTGTGTGTGTGTGTGTGTGTGTGTGTGTGTGTGTGTGTGTGTGTGTGTGTGTGTGTGTGTGTGTGTGTGTGTGTGTGTGTGTGTGTGTGTGTGTGTGTGTGTGTGTGTGTGTGTGTGTGTGTGTGTGTGTGTGTGTGTGTGTGTGTGTGTGTGTGTGTGTGTGTGTGTGTGTGTGTGTGTGTGTGTGTGTGTGTGTGTGTGTGTGTGTGTGTGTGTGTGTGTGTGTGTGTGTGTGTGTGTGTGTGTGTGTGTGTGTGTGTGTGTGTGTGTGTGTGTGTGTGTGTGTGTGTGTGTGTGTGTGTGTGTGTGTGTGTGTGTGTGTGTGTGTGTGTGTGTGTGTGTGTGTGTGTGTGTGTGTGTGTGTGTGTGTGTGTGTGTGTGTGTGTGTGTGTGTGTGTGTGTGTGTGTGTGTGTGTGTGTGTGTGTGTGTGTGTGTGTGTGTGTGTGTGTGTGTGTGTGTGTGTGTGTGTGTGTGTGTGTGTGTGTGTGTGTGTGTGTGTGTGTGTGTGTGTGTGTGTGTGTGTGTGTGTGTGTGTGTGTGTGTGTGTGTGTGTGTGTGTGTGTGTGTGTGTGTGTGTGTGTGTGTGTGTGTGTGTGTGTGTGTGTGTGTGTGTGTGTGTGTGTGTGTGTGTGTGTGTGTGTGTGTGTGTGTGTGTGTGTGTGTGTGTGTGTGTGTGTGTGTGTGTGTGTGTGTGTGTGTGTGTGTGTGTGTGTGTGTGTGTGTGTGTGTGTGTGTGTGTGTGTGTGTGTGTGTGTGTGTGTGTGTGTGTGTGTGTGTGTGTGTGTGTGTGTGTGTGTGTGTGTGTGTGTGTGTGTGTGTGTGTGTGTGTGTGTGTGTGTGTGTGTGTGTGTGTGTGTGTGTGTGTGTGTGTGTGTGTGTGTGTGTGTGTGTGTGTGTGTGTGTGTGTGTGTGTGTGTGTGTGTGTGTGTGTGTGTGTGTGTGTGTGTGTGTGTGTGTGTGTGTGTGTGTGTGTGTGTGTGTGTGTGTGTGTGTGTGTGTGTGTGTGTGTGTGTGTGTGTGTGTGTGTGTGTGTGTGTGTGTGTGTGTGTGTGTGTGTGTGTGTGTGTGTGTGTGTGTGTGTGTGTGTGTGTGTGTGTGTGTGTGTGTGTGTGTGTGTGTGTGTGTGTGTGTGTGTGTGTGTGTGTGTGTGTGTGTGTGTGTGTGTGTGTGTGTGTGTGTGTGTGTGTGTGTGTGTGTGTGTGTGTGTGTGTGTGTGTGTGTGTGTGTGTGTACTAGGCTCTACTTGTATGTTTCAGAGCGCGCGTCAGAGCGCACAACAGCCAATAAGGGTCACATCCTTTTCCCAGAACAGTATAGTAAAAATCACTATTCTCAGACTGACGGCAGGAAGAAAAACCCACAACACCCTCTTCCCCCACATTTCTGTGCCTCGTGCCTCTGCAGCATGCCGCCCCCCACCCCCACCTTGTTGATCAACCCGCCAGTCAACACTGCAGCTGAACAACCTCAACCCCACCGCTCGCCACTCCCCAACCTCTGAACTTAAGCTAGCTGATGACAGCAGAACATAGCGAGACACACAGGCGAGTCGTAAATCGTGATTAAGTAAATGTGACGTGTGGCGCCGCGGGGAAGAAGGGGGGACCAGGGGACGGTTTGAAGATATACAGTACTTGCCTTAAGGTTAAGTAAAGTATTCTCAAGTGCAGTCGTCCCATGTCCCTCGGGGCTTCTTAGCAGTGACTTTACATATATGAGAAGTTGCAATATAGTATACAATTGAGGTCCAGACAATAACGTGTTGCGGTCAATATCAGACTGGCGAGGGAAAAAAAGACGTCTCCCGCCGGCTGCCACGGAAACTGCGGCGTAACGAACGAAATGCAGGTGTTTTACGGCAGGTCAGTGACAGGGTTTAAAAGACAAAGAAAGAGAGAGTAACGGCTACGACGGCGATCTGGACGCTTCTCCACGTGTAGAAAGCTTTTCATGTGAGGTTTTGTAGGTGTAAGGAAGGTAATCGTGGAAAGATCATAACAGTTTATCAGGTACATAAAGGTATTTTGTAATTTTATAATTGTTAAATAATCTACCTTACACATTCCTTTATAAATGTTCATCGCAAGCCTATCCTTATTTCAGGGAAGTGTCTGAACATTTAAGAGATAGTTCATACAAGTCCTTAAGAAAATGTGTAAATAACGATGAAATATGAAACACTAAAATATAACATATAGGCTATAGCAACCTCCACGTATCCTCTGAGATCATGTTTTCTTCTGTGTTGAATGCCTCCGCTGTCATCGCACTAAATGGTTGAAAATCTATATCTATCTAGTGCTGATTTATAACTATATTGACTAGATGCATCAATTTCATTTTTGGAAGCGGCGCTACAAAATATCATTGTATATTACCCTTCATTGTATCTCAACTCTCGTCCATCACTATTGTTATCTATTTCTCTTAGGAAAATATTACGAGGAAGGTTATGCTCTGAAAAAGACAATATTAAGATTTCTCTTAAATTTCTCTTATTCAACATCCGTCACCAATTTTCTTAATATTCATCATAATTCTTAATGTTGCTTTCCTCTTTTATCTTCATAGTGTAGTGATTCGGGTAACTCTGCCTCCTGAACAAGTTAGAATGATTCTTTCTAACAAGGCCTCGCCATCCACACTTTCAGTGCATTCTCTAACATTGTCCGTTAAACGAAGATGAAGGTTGCAAAATGTCTCCACTCTCCATTCCCCCTCGCACACCACAGTCCTCAACAGTGAGTAGTTTTATGTTTCTCTACATGTGACGCAGTTTCTCACCACGAGTGCAGGAAGCGATCAGACATAAGTATAACATTGACAAATTTCACGGCATTTTTGTTATACCTTCACGCTCTCTATCAACATAAGAATTATTTTATACCAGACGAATAACGATCACAAATGTTCATTATGAGTCTGGCACAAGGATCCATCCCCTGACAGGTGGAGGAGCAGCGAAAGAAGGGCAGCAGGTGTTACAAGCAGTCTAAAGTGGTCGGGGTTTGGAGTTAATTAACCCACTTTGGAGATACTACGTTGTATTTCTGTTTGTGTGACGAATCTTCTATTTGTTTGTTTGTTCGCCTGCTTAATTGCCCGTAGTTGCTAATGAAAATATATTTATATATTTATATGTATATGTATGTATGTGTGTATGCAATAACAATATATTTTTTACATAGTCTAATAAGATGACGACTTTATCAGATCTGCAACAGCTCATCCAGCCACATGAAATAGCTGGGCAATCATCCAGTCAATCACCAAACCAGTTACCTCATACCTATATATCTATTCATGTAACTAGCTGCCTAGCCAGTCAACTTAAGCTGCACTACCACCAGGCCACCAGCCAGCAGGTTTAAAGTGACACTGATATTACAGATCATGGCCACAGCCTCCACTACCACCCCCAGCCAACCTCTGTCCCTGTCGCGTTGCTAGGGAAGGCGTGGGAGGATGGGAATGAAAGGGGTTAAAAAACATGAAAAGCAATACGGCAACAGTAGTAGTTTGATGTAGCTGTCGTTTAATATTTTTTATTTTCTTTTTTGTTAGGCTAAAAGTTACTTAAGGAGTTCTTGTGTATATATTTTTTTGACAAGCATGAAACCAGTAAACATACCACCGTACACCAGGGAGGAGAGACGTGGTCTGCTAACATGAAAAGGTCACCACTCACATCAACTGCCGCTGAATAGGTCTGCTGATTGTGCTCTGCGATACTTCTGTCCTCGGGTCTCTTCAGTGGGAAGGAGATGAGGCTCTGTGGGGCGAGAATTTGTTTGATGCATTACGTCAACCTCATAGTGACAACGATAGTCTTACTTGCGACATTGAATAATTTTAATTTTTATCGTTATTTACTTATTTCTTTTTTGTTTTTCTTGCACTTTGTATTCGGTGCCACCTGATCTTGTTTATTTCGCATCTTTCAAAATTACCCTGTTAGTTTGTTCAATCAAGATTAATTCGAAATAAAATAAGTTTATTGTCCGTTATTCAAATTTCATTAACTACGCATCAGAAGTAAGCCTCGTCATGTAACACATACCATTGATCGGTAGTTGGAGCATTAATTCAACAAATGCTTCTAACCACTCAGCTGTGTGTTGGCTTTGTTGAGTTGTTGACGGGACAAGGAGTAAGGAATCTGGACCACCAAATGCAAAGGCGTATATTCAGAGTGTGCTCAGTCAGAGAGAGAAATGCATGATAGTTATAAATAAATTCAGCAGCAAGTGGGAAACGATATTTTTCTTATTGTTTTTAGCCCTGTTATAATATTTTGTATTATAGGTGTTCTGTAGAAGCACTGCACACCCAATAATCAATTGTATCATTATGTAGCAGAGCGCGTATGGTGGAGTGGGAGGACAGACTGTTGAATATATGGAGCTTGGTGTGCGGCTCTACAAATGCACACTACTTGCGTTCGTTTTTGGTGCTGATATTTTATATTGGCTAGAAGGTATAAAGTGTCTTTGCCATTCATTATATGAGCATAATTAAGATTTGCAAGAATTATAACATAGTATCTATTATGAAACCAAATGTTATCAAGTCACTTAATCAGAAATAAGGATTGAGTGCAACCTAAGTCATGGACTCTCTTACCGATGAAACAACAGAAGTAAGTTGAGTTGCCAAGTAACCCAAGTTATACTAACTCAGTTTCATTGACGCTTGTGTCGGGGAAGCACGTGCATTTCCCTTGACTAGATAAATGACTAATTGTGAATTGTGAATATATTGTAATCATTATTGTGTTGCGGTGTGTTTGCATCTTAATGATGGCGTTACCATGGCGATGAGAAAAGAGGGGAGATGGGAGTGAATGTGACATTCACTCCCATCTGCCGGCGGAGGGATACGAGAGAGGCAGCCTCCTGCTGCTACGCTGGTATTCTTAAAAATAGCTTTCCCTTGAAAAGCGGCTACGCTGGTATAGACGGTATTTGTGGTTATGTGACTGGTATTAAATTGGCTCATATAACTGTGGTGTAATAGTGGCTGATAAGACAGTGTTACAGGGGATGGACACGTGTTGTGGTGTTGTGTTGTGGTAACCTATGACTGTGGCCATGGTAGAGTCTCCGTGAGCTGTGAGTGACCTTGAAGACTGCTGTAAGGTGCCAGGTGCCACATTATTACACCACCAGGGAAATGTGTTGAGGGGAACCATTTGAGGCTAAGTGGCCTCAGTTTGCTCTCCACTGAAAAGATCTTGCTGACTAAAGTTAAACAGAGAGGCTCTTTCTATGATGAAGTCATGAACAAGTTTATATAAAAAACACGAAGAAATAATAATGTAATGTGGGGGGGGGGGAAAAAATGTGCCAGGCAACAAAGGCCATATGGCACTATTGGGGTAGTAGGGTTAGGTAGTAGGACTAGGTGGGGGATAGGGTCGGGTAGGGGTTAGATTAGATGTAGGACGTTAGCGGTACGAAGAAAGGATATAAGGGCAGGGAGTGAAAAGGAAGGGGACTCAGCGAGGATGTCAGCAAGACGGGGGGCACGGGACAGGGAGGAAAGGTGGGGGAAGGCTGCAAGACGAGGGGTTGCGAAGATGGGACATGAAAGGAGGAGATGAGGAAGAGAGGAAAGGACGCCACAAGATGGGCAGACGGGGGGAGGGGAACGGGACATCAGGTAGGAATGGGTGAGTCTGGTGTGGCCAATTCGTAAGCGGGCCAGGGCAGTCTCCCAGCGTCTAGTAGGATGAGATGGGTGGAACCAATGGGAAACAGAGGTCTTGACAGCGTGGAGTTTATTAGAGGTAAGGGTGGACCAGAAAGATTGCCAGCGGGTATAAAGGAAAGTCCGGAAAACTGGGAAGTAATCAGAAACAGGAAGGGAGGAAGTGCAAAAGGTAGGAAGGGTGAGGGCGTCATGTGCCAAAGAGTCAACAGTATCGTTACCAGGGATTCTAACATGACTGGGGATCCAGCAAAAACGAACTGTTTTGTGACGGACAGAAAGGCGGAATAACCAGTCCTGGATGTCGCGGACAAGAGGGTGTGAAGAGGAAAAAGGAAGATAAAAGGGAGAGGGACGACTGAGAGTCGGTAAAAATAGTATAAGAAGAAGCGGTGAGGCGGAAGATGCGGCGGAGGGCAAAAAGAATCGCGAACAGCTCAGTAGTAAGAACGCTGGCCTCAAGAGGGAGGCGGTATTGGAAATAAGTGTCAGGAAACAGGATAGCACAGCCCGAGCCAGTAGAAGACTTGGAGCCATCAGTATAAACGTGTATGCTACCAGAATGAGTAGGAAGATGAGCCGAGAAATGGGAGCGTAAGACACAGGAAGGGGTATTAGATTTCGGGGAGATAGGGAAGACAGAGGAGCAAAAGGAGAGGTGAGGGGAGAGCCAGGGGGGAGTAGAGGAAACAGAGAATGGGAGCGGATTAAGGGAGGGGGAAGAAGGATGGGACAGAAGGGCACGCATACGGATGGGGAAGGGAACAGGTAAGCGAGGCCGAGTGGCAAAGGTTGCAGACAGAGAAGGAGGGATACGCAAAGCGGAGGAGGGAAATTGAAGAATTGAAGGGAACGGGCATAACAGCGGAGGGAAAGGAGGGCCGGGCGACGGGGAAGAGAAGGGAGGCCGGCTTCAGTGTATAAGCTCTCCACAGGGGAAGATCGGAAAGCACCAAGAGCGAGGCGGAGACCAAGGTGATGAACAGGGTCAAGGAGGCTGAGGACGGAGGGGGAGGCAGAAGAATAAACATGGCAGCCATAATCAAGGACAGAAAGGACCAGTACAGTATGCAGCGAAAGCAGAGTCTTGCGGTCAGCACCCCAAGACACATGGGAGAGGGTTTGTAAAAGACGGAGGCGGCGAAAGGCGGTATCCTTGAGAGAGAGGATATGCTGGCGCCAAGTAAGGCGAGAGTCAAAGATAAGACCAAGAAACTTGCCCGATGTGCGATATTCAAGTGGGGTGCCATAAAGAAGAAGGGGAGGAGGACAAGCAGTACGGGACCGTGAAAAGTAAATAGAGAAAGACTTTGTAGGGGAGAAGTGGAAGCCATGGTCGGTGGCCCAAGAGGAGGTGGCAGTAACAGCAGATTGAAGAAGGCGATGGAGAAGGGAGGAGGAGCTGCTCGAGGCATAAATGGCGAAATCGTCTACATAAAGAGAGGACCTGACACCAGGCGGGAGGGTAAAAAACACGAAGAATATAATTGAATTATAAGTAATCAGGTATG
>JAXIVD010005598.1:15000-28215 GCA_036785275.1 Cancer borealis
ACCCACATAATCTCCGTCACACCCACATAATCTCCGTCCGCCTAGGGGATGGAGCCCCGGCAGCGTATTTCCGAAAACTGTATCACATTTTCAGCCGCTCCGCCCTCGCCAGTGACGTAGGCAGACTCTGCCTCGTGATTGGCTGGCTTACTCTTGGCTCTCCATCCCCGCCTTTCCCTCCTGCTCCCTTCTCTTCTCTCCCGCTCGCCGCCCGTCCCCCCCCCCCCCCCCCAACCCCGTTTTCTCTCCATAACCTAACCTAACCTCTGTGCACTTGCACAGAGAGGGAGACAAAAAGGGGAATGGAGAGGGAATAAAGAGGGGGGAATGGTGTATCGGTGATTATTTTTGGTACCGGGCCGGTCACCGCGTGGCTTGGAAGAGTGGAGGTAGAGGGGTAGCGTGGATGATGGAGGTCTTGTTGAAACACACACGGCTTGATATAGATGATATATTGACACAACACGACTTGAGTAGATACAGGATATACAGTGACTATGACCTTTGCCTGCCTTGAGAGAGATGACGAAACGTTGATGATGGTAGCGAGCTGAGAGATGAGCGACTGGTTGATGTAGTCGCCAGGCTGAGAGTGAGGGTGAGAAGTGGTGGTGTGGGCTCAGCCGCGGTCAGGAAGGGTCGACTCCAGGTGGACTACGCGCCTATGATTGGTCGGGACTGACCCAGGAGAATGACGTCACGGGAACAGAGCTGTGTGATAGGGCTGGCTTTGACCTGACGCCTTGGCTGGGATGTGAATTCTAGGAAAATTCCTTACCCGCATACACTCTCTCTCTTAGCTAAAAACAATGAATATCTTAAAACTAGTTAACAATGAATATACAGATATGATATGATACAATGGGACAGAGGGGGAAGAGTACAAAGAGGGGAGAGAAAAATGGGGTAGTGGGTTGGAAGGAGGGGGGAGGGAGGGAGTGCAAGTGCGGGAGAAAAAACGGGGGTGGGGGGGGACGGGCGGCGAGCGGGAGAGAAGAGAAGGGAGCGGGAGGGAAAGGCGGGGATGGAGAGCCAAGAGTAAGCCAGCCAATCACGAGGCAGAGTCTGCCTACGTCACTGGCGAGGGCGGGGCGGCTGAAAATGTTATAGTTTTCGGAAATATGCGCCCCGGCCCTCTCGGTTGTGAGCCGAGTGCGCTAACCACTATGCTAGCAGACCATGTGAGTGTATGTGTGTGTGTGTGTGTGTGTGTGTGTGTGTGTGTGTGTGTGTGTGTGTGTGTGTGTGTGTGTGTTTTATTACCTAACGGTCGTTTTTATATGACTGAGTCAGGCTCGTCAGTTTCCGTGTATCAATACTAGTGCTTTATCACACACTTCTTTAATTTTAGGTGTATGTAAGTATTTCTAGCACACAATACATTTTCTTCCTAAGGTATATGGTTCCACTTGCCTTGGTTGATAGATAATAGTTATATGTCTGTAAATTACAATTCCGAATTTATTTTTCATTTTTAACTATTGTCTATTTTTGACAATGGCCTTTTTGAGCTGCTATTCAAACGTTTGTGTTTTATAACTATTTGTCAGTTTCCTTCATTCAGACTATACTTTATTATAAAAAAAAAAAAAAAAAAAAAAAAAAAAAAATATATATATATATATATATATATATATATATATATATATATATATATATATATATATGTATATATATATATATATATATATATATATATATATATATATATATATATATATACGTATATATATAAAATAAAATTTAAAAAACTACATCTCTTTTTCATTCTCTCTTCTTATGTGAGAATATTCAACTCTGTTTTTTCCCGTAGCTTAAGATTTTTAAAACCAAGCATATATCAAATTGTTGTTCTTTGCACCTTTTCATTTTGTTAAAGTGCTTTAGTAATGCATCTTCATAACAACAACATTGTATTGGTTTATAATGAACCATAACTTTTGTCCTTTGCAAGCACAATCAAACACAATTTATATCTTTCGCAGACCATTCGCATTTTCTACAAACAGGATTATAAGCAAACTGACAAAATAAAACCGAGGCCGTATTCCATTATGCCATGCATAGGGATTCAGGTCATCAGTATAGCCTACTTTGAATTTTTTTTCTTCAAAGTAACTCTACCAGCCCCTGGGCGCCAGAACGATGTTTGTTCGAATTGTGAACTGTCACGTCTGGCGGGGCGGTTGTTTTAAACATTAGTAATTTCCCTTGTGGCATGAGGAACCTGTCTTGGTCGTACATCAGCAGCTAAGTTGGATGAATACTACTGACGTACACTTGTAGCGGTCTCCCCTTAAAAGACGTGTGGTACGTGTGGTACCCCCGTTCTCTTAAGGTCGGAATAACTATAACTATTATAAACCTTTTATTTTCATTGTTTTCATTATTTTCTTTATTTCAATGTACTCATTATGTTTCTTTATTTATGTTTTTCTTTTGCTTTTATGTTTGTGCATTTTGTTGCGCTGCAGACCAGCCGGCAACATCAACTTGTCACGCTCTGTCCTCGGACAGGGCGCATACACCATTTATATATTTCTTGTTCAAATTTATATTTTGTTTATTGATAACTATATTTTTGATAATAAATACGCCGACAGTCTTGACCTGACCTTCACGGAGAGAGGACGCACGTCGCTCTCGCTCCCGAGTCAGGTCAGGTTAGCCTAGGTGCGTGACCTCGCCGCGGCCCTGTGCACCCCCACACATGTGTGACCTTGCAGTGCAGTGTTAACTGTGAACCACCAAGATTATATTAACATGGCAATCAGTATGCCACTAGACTTCCCCGTGCATAGCGACAGTTCGGGGAAAAGGGCACGTGCGCTGTCTCCCTCATCTTCCCCCGAGAAACACGGGACACCACGGAAGGCGGCCCGCAGCTGCCAGCGTGACCTAATGGAGGACAGCAGCCACGACGAGGACGACTCGCCCACACCAGCCGCCAGTAACCGCCTGCCTGACATGCTGGAGGACGACACCGACGGCGCAGACTGTGATCTGTCCATCGCCAGCGACGAGGGGCAGCAGCAGCAGCAGCAGGATGGTGTCAGTGACCAGGGCCAGGAATGGACAACCGTCACCAGGGGCAGACACGCCCGCCACCAGCAGCCCCCGCGGCCCAAGTTCAAGCTGGGCAGCCAGGGGGACCATGGCAGCGCCTACCAAGCCATCACCGCCCTCGAGGATGAGCACCCAAGTCTGAAGATGGAGGTGAGGCCCAACCTACAGGGTGAGTACATCCTCACGCCCAAGGATGTAGACTCCGCGGCGCTCCTGCGCCACATGGCGGAGGAGGGGAGTAGGGTGCTCCTCCTTGACCCCAGTGAACGAAGGCGCAAGATGCTGCTCGAGCGCTACCCGCTGGACCTCCCCCTCGATGCGGTAGAAGCGCACCCGCAAGTGGCCTCCGCCCAGCGTCTGCGATCCTGGAGGGGCAAGTTGCCCACTAGGCAGGTGCTGCTTGTCTTTGTGGGGCCGCCGCCCGCCAAGCTGGACCTCGGCTGCTGGGGTAAGTACTCCCTGTGCCCCTACCAAGGAGAGCCTGTGAGGTGCTATAAGTGTCAGCGCTTCAACCACCTCCAGGCTCGATGTGCGCACACGGTCAGGTGTGGCGTGTGCAGCTTGCCCCACCCGACGGAGGAGTGCATCACCCGCCACAAGGCAAACGAGGCTACCACAGCCAAGTGCCCCAACTGTGGGAAAAGCCACCACGCGTGGAACCCCCAGTGCCCTGAACGCCTCCGCAGGCTTCCCCGGCCCAACCGCCAGCAGCAGCATCCCCAGACGCTAGCAAGACGGCGACAACAACGCCGCCCCGAGGCACCACGCGACCAACCACGGCAGCAGGCCGCCCACCAGCAACAGCACCAGCAGGCACAGCGGGACCAGCCGCAGGCCACGCAACAGCACCAGCTTCCACCACGCGGCCAGCCTCGGTCGAGGGCCCAGCAACAGCAGCGGTGGCAAGCCTTTGTTCCCGCCCCACCTCCAGTCAGGTCAGCGTGGGTCCAGGCGCGGCCGTCCCCAGACCCTGACCTCTCATCCCAGCCGGCGCCAAGGCCGGAAGGGAGGATTAGCGAGCCGGCCCCCAGGGACCACACCCAGGTGAGAAGCGGGGAAACACAGGTGCGCCGGGCAGCCATGGAGACAGACATCCTTGCCCCCCCAGCAAACCCCCCCACCCACCAGAGCGGAGCCACGCCCCGCCAGCCACACTGCCCCCGTGCCCCCGTGACGACGGCGAGGAGGAGGGACATGGCCCCGAGTGACCCTCTCCACGGCGTGCCTATCACCCTCAGCGAGGAGACTCGAGTGGTGGTGAATTGCATCATGGCGCGGATGATGCAGCTGCTGGCGAAGCTGCTCGACCGCCCTGACCACGCCCCCGCCAGGCTGGAGGACCTGGACGCTCTCCTCCGCCAGGAAACGGTCACCGCCATCTCCGAGAGCGGCCTCCAGCCACCACCCAACCCGAGGGACCCACGCCAGCGTTCCCTCCACCCAGTCGCCTCCCACCACCAAGATGGAGAGCAGGCACGCTGAAGTGACCACCCACCACCCTCCGGAGTGCACCTCCGCCCCGCTGACCACGCCTCACTACGGGTGCTCCGGCGGCATCTCCGCCCCGCTGATCACGACACAACAGCTGTCCGCCACAGCACAGAGGACGGCGAGCACCAGTCCTCGCAACGCCACCGGCGGGCTGATGCCCGCTTTGTGTATTTGATGTATATGTGTATTGTTTAATTATGTATATACTGTATATTTTTTTACACAATAAAGCTTTAAATCGTAAATCGTGAAGACGGGTGGTGAGGACCGCCACCACCCACCAGTAACAGACAAGCCACGCGCGGGACACACCGCCGTGTCTTGACTCACTACTACACCGGCGGGCTCCCCGCTTTGTGTAACATGTACATTTGTATATATGTGCCATGTATAAGTGTACATTATTACATAATAAACCTTTAAATCGTAATCATGATAATAAATAACTTCAACTGGAGTCGAGTTTTCTCTCTCCAGTCAACCAACTAGCTACACGAGCACTCCTGAGCATCAGCTTTTACACACTAAAATCTATAATTCAACCTAATTGGAGAGAGACCTATGTCGAATTAACTGAAAGTTCGAATTATCCGATTATTACTTCTCTATCCTCTCCACACAATAAGAACTCACTAAAACATGCCAAAACAGCACATATTGTAGTACTTGTACTCACCAAAACATGGCTGATACTGAAGTCTTGAAATGTAGTACGTACTATACTTTAAAACATGGCTGATACTGATGTCTTGAAATGCAGTACGTACTATACTCTGTCAAGCCGAGTCTGTCAATAACAAAGCTCACGATATAGTAACAGCCTCATCTCATCACAGCATCTGATTAGCTAATGCACTCCACATATTCGGATGTGGAGTTAGTTAGTTAAGGCGTTTACATGTAATGTCAAGACCTCTTGCCAAGATGCAATGACTAGGCAAATTCTGACCAAAATATCGCAAACACTTTCAATATACGAATATCTGCGTTTGCCAATGTTTTGCATCCTCTCCTGTAACGAATCACAGCTCACCAACTTCAGAACTTCATCTGTGTAGACACTGAGCGAGATAATATTTCGATTAAATAAGACGAAAGTAAGACGTTCAAGACCATAACAGTTGTAGAAATAAATAAGATTTATAATATATATGTTGTTTTTTTATAGAAAAGCTAACCAAAAACAAGCATAAAGCTTGAAATATATTAGGGAAGTGTTGAAAATTGCGAACGTTGAGCCCTCTACGTGGGTGGAGCGAAGCGGATGTGTGTGTTTTCATGAGAAAGAATCTGGGTATATATTTCAAATAAATCAGAAGAAAGTAAGATGTTTGAGACCATTATAGTTGATCGTCTACATAAGATTTATATTATATATATTGTTTTTAATATAGAAGAACGCCAAAGACAAGCAAAAAGCTTGTAATATATTAGAGAAATGTAGAAAATAACAAGATGTGACATTCAAACCTGTGTGGGTGTTGATGTTTCAATGCATTTTGTGGTTGTAGCTTCGACTTACAATTGTTCCCTTTTTCCTAATAATAAGTAAAAAGCATATCATATTGTTTACAATTATTTTCATCAAATTAAAGTAAGAAATAAGATTTTTGTATATTGCACAAAAATATGTAAGTCAAAGAAAATTTAGACACTGAAGACAGATCCAGTTTCGAACACAAAAATTTCACTTGGAGCGAGCGCAGATACGAAGGCCGGGCCCCGCGTCATGTGAAGACATCCAGTGCTCACACAGACACACACACTCTCATACACACACACACACACACACACACACTCTCTCATACACACACACTCTCACACACACACACACTCATACACACACACTCTCATACACACACACACTCATACACACACACTCATACACCCACACTCATACACACACTCTCATACACACACACACACACACACACACACACACACACACTCACTCATACACCCACGCCCACACTCATACACACACTCATACACACACACACACACACACACACACACACACACACACACACACACACACACACACACACATCTTGCTGCTACTGGTAAGGTGATCTGTATACGACGATATTTGGACATGTTGTGGGCTTAGGACGAGTGTGGAGGGTGCTGTAGTTTCAATACAGAATCAGCAGGATATACATTACGAATAAATAAGATGAAAGTAAGATGTTTGAGATCATGACAGTTGTTGAAATACATAATATTTACATTATTAATGTTGTTTTTAATATAACAGAAATCCACAAACAAGCATAATGATTGTAATATATAAGGGAATTTGTATCACGTAGCGAGATGTTGGCCTCTACCTTAGGATGGAAGCGGTGCGAAATATACGGAGAAACCATGATATCTATTTCGAATAAATCTGAAGAAATTAAGATGTTTGAGATCATTTCAGTGCTTATAATTTAAAATATGTATATAATATATGTCGTTTTTAATATAAAAGAAAACTAAAAACAAGCATTAAGATTGAAATATATTAGGAAAATTGTGGCAACACCAACCAAGACATTTCTCCTTAAAATCGTGTTCGTGAAAACAAACGAAGTTTGGCGACACATGTAAACGCTTTTAGTTAATGCAAACAAGGAGCAAGTGCCAGACATCTGAGGTCATATGGCACTATCTTAATCTAAAAGGTAGATGATATAGCAGAGGTGATGGTAAGGTAAATTATGGGAAGGGAAAGAGCAATTAGTTATAGTCAAAGGATTCAGGCATCACTGAGCTCATCTTCAGGCAAGTCTGGAGTCACTCTAGGAATTTGTAAGGTCACACACAGTAGTAATTACACAAGTAATCCCCAAACAATTCAAACTTGAGTTCGAATTATGGAAATTTGTTCAAATACTTGACCTGAAATTTAAACTACATGGGTTAAAATTATCGAGATTTTAGTGTATTTCCTGAGTGTCCTAAAAGGCGGCTCAAAGGAATGAAGCAAGAGGGCTGGGGAGCCTCTCCAGTATTTTTTTTTTTTTACTATGAAACAAGCTGCCGAGGAGAAGTGATTATACGAGTATTCTCTATGAACCCGATATATACGCTGTCTCGGCTACTTCCCTTTGAAGGGGATATCAGCTGGATATATAGACTTTACAATTACTTCCAATGAAGCTTCAAGATGCTCTAGATCAATCCATGTGGTAGCACAGGGTGGTTATAAAAGTCACATAAACAAATTTACTTTTACTCATAAAATTTGCATGAATTGTTACTTGTCGTTCATAAATTAAACATTTCTTTTTAATTTTCACTGATGAACAATATATTATTTTCCTAAGGTATTGCATTTGAATCCCATTAAGGAGATTGTAGGAAAGCAACAATAACATTTGCTTGTTGTTTCTCACATAAACGCTAAGCTCATTACCTAAATTTTTGGTAGTGTGCATTTAACTACCTGTAGCATCTTTGATGGCCCATGCGGTCCAATGGGTATTGTACAGGGAATGGATCACTATATTCTCTAGCTTCATCTAACATTTTCTAATCAATTAACTGGCACACACCACCCTTTCCTTGCAGTTCTAACTTCATGAATGAGGGGACTAAAGTGGTCTAATAAGCTAAGCTCTTCATAAACTTAAATAAAATTACTATACTCATGAAGGTTTGACACCATCCTGTCTCTTTCACACACACACACACACAAAAAAGAAAAAAGAAAAAAAAAAAGGCTGTGTTAAGACATATATCAACGTAGTAGATGATTAGGATATTGTTAGGGTTCTCTTGACCAATGCAATACAGGATGTAAATGCAAGGACTAATTGAAGCGGGTCAACATACTGTTCCAGAATCCTACTCTACTAAAAGTAATTCAATTGCTTGTTATAATTATAATCACTGATTGTGTTTACATAGAATTTGCATCATACAGCCAACACAACACAACTTGCATACTCTTTCGTGCAAATGAGAAGCACACACACGTTACACAAGATTCACACATACTGTTAACCCAACATGAATGGGAATGCACAGGATGCACACCTTCTCATACTTGCCAGATACAATGACTTCCATCAACAAATTATTGCTGTAACACATTGGCAAGGCATAAACATGCTTCAGATATTTTGTGATGTAACCCATGTTTCACTGATATTTTTAATTATGTGCTGTGCAGAAAAGAACATTCATGAATGAGCTGTCCAGGTGGTGCAAAGAATACACTTAAGTCACAAAGTACACAGAATAACAAGCCACTGTGTCCCTACTTCATCTACACACACTTCCTACAGCCTAGAAGTTTCCACCAGACACTCAAGTTGAAGTTTTAAAAGTACGACATATTATTGGAACCAACATGCCATGAACAGTGAATCACAGTTAGTGTAGCAACAGACAGTATTATAGGCAATGGCACTTCATAATTTCTCGTGCTGGACAAGACTAACTTTCGCAATTGAACAATGTACACGACATAATGAAAGTCATTTTGTCAACACGGAATAGAGAAAACTGCCAAAATACACAAAAGCAGAGACAAGCAAGACTAACAGCTCATCCTGCCCACTCCTAGTCATGCTTATCTAGGATCTTGACATTCTACGTTACAATACAATCGTCAACTTTGATACAAGAATACATACTTAATGTTCTCAACAACTTTTCAATTTATTAAATACTCCTTCCTATTAAAGATGACATACAGTTAAGGTATGGTTTTAACGATAGAAAGCACCTTATTCTCACTTTTCTCTATTTAAAGGAGAGAAGCTGTTCCCTTAATTCAGTACCCAAGAACATGATTTAGTTTCAGCTAGATCATTAAAGGCCTACATTATATGTGTTAATACGAGATAATGACAACATTCCAACCATATTACACTTTAGTATGCAACAATGCTATTGATGCCTGCCATTTCTTTATATAAATGTGTATGACAGTTAAGTTATTATTATGTGCCTCAAAGTGAGTGACAATAGTTAATAAGGTGCACCAGTGACAATCAAAACTATTATACATAATGCCATACACGATAATGACCAACATTATGTACGTCCTTAAAGGTGTATTATTTAGCTCTTTGAAAAAAATTTAAGTTTTGCTTTCAAAATCTACAATGTAATGGACGACATAAGTTTCCTGAAGGAAAAGCATTAAGCAAATCAAATTTAGTTTTCATTTAAGATATCTAATTTGGCATGAAAAGTGGACTTTCATGCATTTTGAAATATACAACAATAGTTTGCAAAAACTTCACTACATCACAGTTTAGAATATCTAACATTCTTTTAAAGAAAAAATCTATCACCAAGACAATCATACAGCAGTCTCAGAGCATAGATTTACACCCACTCCAGCTGTATCACATATATGTAATCTTAAAATCTTACTATGTATCCTTTACTCCTAAGTCAAGAGACACAAACAAAATACTATCTCTTTACAACACTTCCTTTACTGTTCTACTCAAGGCCATGTACAGTTATATATATATATATATATATATATATATATATATATATATATATATATATATATATATATATATATATATATATATATATACACATATATATATATATATATATATATATATATATATATATATATATATATATATATATATATATATATATATATATATATACACACACACACGCACACACACATAAGTACACCACCAATTTACTGACTCCCTTATTCCAATACCTTGCTAGATCAGCCAAACGTTTCGGGCCCATGACTACAGTCCAGCTGTTTCAATACTTCAACTTTTCATTGGATCAATATGAACTAATGTTCATGTTTGACACTACTATTGACACCTGCATTTCTTTTAGAAGCCATTACTAAGGTTAAATGTGAAAATTAAGCTAAAAATCTAATAAAATTGAGGAATCCCCACCAAGTTCTGCTTTGTAACAATCAAAGTGAGTCCGTGCTACACACAAATGCCATTGGTGGCCATCTAGTAAACTACACACACACCTAGACTAATGATGAACTATCATTACCATAACCATCACAATACGAAAATATCTTTTATCTGAAATGCATTCATAAACAGTATTTGATAGCTTATGAGATAAAATCCTACTTCGTTTCAACTCACTATGGTTTCATAGCCTAATTATTAACTTGGACTGCATAATCACATTCTTTATCTATATATGGATATATCATTGCATACAAACATTAATTTCCAATAAAGTAAGTTAAAAAGTTCACCCTTCAAGAAAATGCATCTGAAATAGCACGTTTTATGACTTGGCACTGCTAGGTGATGCACCATTGCATGCACCAATATAGTTTGTAAACAAGGCAGTGTTAGTGGTATCTCATATGAGCTTTGGCTTTATTCTCCAAATTAAATGCACTAATATATACAGTTTTTCTTCCAGCGTATTGACAGTAGTATAATTATTTTGAATGTGTTATGATACTGAAAGTATTTGTAACAACTAAGTAGTTATCTAGTACTGAGGTAACATTATATGAGAGGCAGGTTTGAGTTGGTAACTAACCCCTTAGACAAACACATACCTTCATTTTGGACAATGCATGACAATTTTTTTTTATAAGTTTCAAGTTAAACATTTGTGTCATATTAGGTGTCAAATACAGTAATGTATGGATGTAATAAGGTTACTAACCTTCATTGGTACAGTTTCTACTGTATGCGTTTTGGTTTCGCACATCACTGTACAGTAATAAAATACTGTCAAGGACTGGTCATGGGAATTTCAACTCCATCTCATAATGTTGTCTGGACTAAAAGAGGCACAGACCCTCAGTTGCCAGTAAATCTGTGGTATACTTACACATGTATACATACATATACATATATTTATATATATATATATATATATATATATATATATATATATATATATATATATATATATATATATATATATATATATATATATAATTTGCAAAATCTTAAGGGAGACATTACAACTTTATTTCTTGTACTTTACTCATACCGTAAAGTAAAATTTATCATATTCCTCAAGATGGCATAGCAAGTTTTTTTTCTTCATTTTATTAAATATCTGTTCTATGTGTCAAATGCATTTATAAAGCAATTATAATCTATTTTATTGGCAATGTTCATGGAGGCAGCACACCATGTAGCACCTGCATCTACACCATACTCTAGGACATTTTTGGATATATTGCTTGGGTTGATAATGTAGTTTTCTTGATTACATACAGTACTACCATGAATGCTTATTCCAAACAGTATTTTGGGCATAGTATAGTACATTAGATTAACAAATAAAATACTAATTGTAATTATACTTTGATTTCTAAACCATTAACTCAGTCTATATGAACTACAACCTTTCTTTTTGTCTCCACAGACTATAGCACAGTTTCGGAATAGTAGTGCAAGGTCAATTCAAATACGATACACCACACTGATTATTAATTAAAACCTTCCAATATCTCAACATGTTGATTTCAAGTTTGTAATATAAAACCTGAGACTTTCAGCAAACAAAAGAAACAAAACAGACAATGATAAGCAGTGTAGTGAGTACAAAGAGCTGAAAAGGAAATGACAGTGAATCCCAGGAGAACAGAGGCAGGTTGAGCTGGTCAATGATATATAAGTAGTGAGTCAATCCTCTCACTTGTTTCTAATTATCTTTCACCACGAAAGGTGCAATGTTCTGGTGCATGACCACACAAAACTATAACGAAAATAGAATTTTCATTGAAAACATAAATTCATGTAGATTCTGTTATATGTAATCCCTAAATGAAAAGAATATAAATTACTTTAAAATATACCATGATTCATAATCCAAATTTACATATTCATTACTCATGGTTCAAATGTACTCCTGGAGATACACACACAAGGCTTACAGCAGCTCAGCACTTGATGCACACCTCCTACATAACTTTGAGGTATTAACTGAGATTTCAAGGAAATTATAATACTCGCTTGTATACAAGCATTTGTTACTACTGAAAATGGAAGGTTTTAATGGTCACATTTGCAATATATGTGACATTCCCTATCCATATGGCTTTTCTGCCTTGAAAAATTATCTAAAACTTCAAATAACACGAGTACGAATGTTTTCTTAATGAAAGGTAGACTAGTTAACTTAAATGCATTCACATTGTGACATAAAATAAATATCTTCTCTCTCCAAACTTTAATTCATCGCACATTACTGCACCAAGCATTATGCACAGAAACTTTTTGCATACTGTGATATGGCATTTTGCCAAGTCATTCAATAGTGACTGGAGAAAAAACAAAGATATATTCTTGGCATTTATATGCTCTATTTAACATATTTTATAAAATGTTTCTTTAAAAGCAAGCTTACTACATATAAGACCACATTAGTTTACTATAAAATTTTATGCATATGAAATTATACCAAGTAAACAATATATAATATGTAAATGCTGAAAGATAATAACTCTAATGAAAATCCACAATAATTATGGCAATTCATTGACAAGCAAAAAAAAGTTTTGTAAATTTTCATGTATCATTTATTCATATAATCAACTGATTATAGTATGACCTCACAATATGCAAGACCCAAATATGTGAATCTGCTACAATGCGAGGTCCCGCTACCTAATGGAAAACTTATAAACAAATGAAGAATTGCAACAAATGGCCGTGGAGGACCTGTTCAATG
>JAXIVD010005599.1:0-2500 GCA_036785275.1 Cancer borealis
ATGACTACGCATTACAAAAAAGTGAGGTTAGTAAAGGGTTAAATAAGGGTTCAAAGGGATGGTTTGTTAAAGTGTTTATTGTTTGAACGTTTTATTATGGTAGAGTTAATTATTAGTTGTTAGTAATGACTTAAAGATCATTTGTAAATTTGCAATGTTGTACTCGTGTAATTTTAGCGGAAGAAAACACTGATTCTTCTTTGTGTGTGTTTGAGTACAGTTATAATGTTAAACAAATCAAATTTAACTTAATATATATTTTAGGGGGCTCTACATACCCTCGCCCCCCCTTATGGCTCCCCCCCCCCTCTCGCCTACCATTTTTAAACATTGATGAGTAAGTGTAATGGTAACAGTAAGGAGTGATTTGCAACAGTACATCAACGCAATGATAACTAGATGATAACTATTTGATAACTAAATAATGAATGAATAGTAACACTTAGTAATGGCTGTTGTGTTATTGTAGTGTTTGCTTCAATGGTTTTTATTTATTTATTTATTTTTTTATTATGTAGCATCCGTCTTGTCAAAAATAGAATAATAATAATGAAGAGAAAAGAAAATAATTTGATCAGAAACTTGTATCGTTAATTTATGATGTTAAGATAGTAACCATTTTTTGTATTACACGTTTGATCCAATTCATTGTTTTATTATAGAACAACATTCATTAAAAAGTAAAGTTTAATGGAATAATACGAGATTTGTTCTGTAATTGTAATTGTAACTATGTATTATAATGAATTAATGACTCTTATATGTTTTACGGTAATGGAGGTCAACTAAGGCATTCAAACTCTAAGTATTTCTGATAAAAAGTCCAAATAATTGTTGTGTTTATCGTGTTTGTTTGTGTTTAGGTTACATGTTATTTTATGAAGTGATGTTTAGTGTGTTAAGTTATATTTAATTTTTGTTGTCATACTATTATCATTATTATTATTATTATTATCATTATTATTATTATTATTATCATTATTATTATTATTATTATTATTATTATTATTATTATTATTATTATTATTATTATTTCACCTCCTTCCATTGGCCTCTATTTTCTAGCATTATTATTATTATTACTATCATTACTATTATTATTATTATTATTATTATTACTACTACACTTCACTTCACTTCCTTCACTGTACCTAACATCACACACACACATACATACCTCAGCCTCTCGTGTGTGTGTGTGTGTGTGTGTGTGTGTGTGTGTGTTTGTAAAGGATAACATTGCATTCCATCCATGTAATGTACTTTTATCGCACTCGCTTGTATTCAAAACACCGTGTGACTTTGTAGTGTGTGTGTGTATGTGTGTGTGTGTGCGCGCATGCGTGTATGCCTGGCTATCTTGACACACACACACAAACACACACACACGCCAATTAATTAAACGAGGGAAATAATTACATCTTAATACGGATTGTTGTTGTTGTCATTACTGTCCGAGAATTAATTTTTCTTCCCCCGAAACAAACAAACACACACAAACAAACACACACAAACAAACACACACACACACACACACACACACACACACACACACACACACACACACACACACACATACAAACAAAAGGTCCAATAAAACAGTCTTCGGGTAAAGGTTTAAATTCAGGTTTGATGATTTTTTTGCGTTTGAATTTTCTTCGGATCGTAATTTTTTTTGTCGCTTTAAAAATTGTATCACTGAACAAAAAAAAGTTCAAAATGATGAGAGAGAGAGAGAGAGAGAGAGAGAGAGAGAGAGAGAGAGAGAGAGAGAGAGAGAAAGGTAAATGACACAACACACACATACAGATTGATAGTATTGCACATCAGCATTCTGTCCTTGTGTGTGTGTGTGTGTGTGTGTGTGTGTGTGTGTGTGTGACCTGACCTACATCACATAGGGTCAGTCGCATACCAAGGCCGGATAAAGCGTACACACACACACACACACACACACACAAACATTATTTTCCTCAACATTTTATTATTATGTTTATTATTATCATTATTCATTGACTTATTTCATTATGCATTATACATATTATTTTATTTATTTATTTATTTATTTATATATTTAGAATTACAACCAAATTTTTTCATAGGTCTATCAACAATATTTTTCCTCCAGTCAATTTCCTTTTCCTAATGTGAAAGAAAGAAGGAGGAAGGAGATAATGGGTGATAATGAGGAGGAGGAGGAGGAGGAGGAGGAGGAGGAAGAGGAGGAGGAGGAGGAGGAAAGGGCTGAGTAAAAATAGGCTTAGTGTCTAGTTCTTCCCTTTCCCTTTCCCTTCCCCTCCCTTCCCTTCCCTTCCCTTCCCTTCCCTTCCCTTCCTTTCCCCTCCCCTCCCATCCCCTCCCTTCCCTTCACTAATCCATAATATTGACTCATTATTTTTTTTACTCATAACATTTCCTTTCCTCTTTATTTTATTTGTTTATGTTTATTTATTTGTATTGTTTTATTTGTCTTGGGTTTTTTTTTTTTTTTTTTTGGTGG
>JAXIVD010005599.1:7500-20000 GCA_036785275.1 Cancer borealis
TCTCTTCCTCCAAGGGCAAGGCTATGGTAAGGACACCCCCTCCACCCACGCCCACACCTCCTCCCTAGCCTACACCACCCCCAACAACCCCCCAACTAGCTCAACATAGCCTTTTATATTTCCCTTATTACCGCTATTATTATTATTATTATTATCATTATTACTAGGCCTACTGCCATCCCATTCCCCCCCCCAAACTCCCCCTCCTCCCCTCCTTTCCTTCAAGTATATATGTGTGTGTGTGTGTGTGTGTGTGTGTGTGTGTTTAGAGTGAAGGAATATTATTGGGAATTTTTGACTTATTAATTGATTCGTGATTTTTTTTTTTTTGTGTGTATTTTTTTTGTGTGTTTTTTCTTGTTCAATTAATATGTGATTTGTATGCTTTGCTTTTTGTGGGTGTATTTTTAGGTGTAGTGGTGGTTCTGTGTGTGTGTGTGTGCGCGTGTGTGTGTGTGCGTGTGTGAGGTTATTGCAGTTGTAGTATAATGCTATAACTCTTTGCTCTTTGTGATCACTAAACTCTTACCTACTCATTCATGCCAACACCTGCAAACAAACATACAGTCATACAAACAAACGCGTACAAACGTATCGCCTTCCTCTCCCGTTTGTCTAATTTTCTCTCCGTTATGGGAATAGAAATTTACGTTTTTATTTTTATTTATTTATTCATTTATTTATTTATTTCCTTACTCAAAAAAATAAATAAATAAACACACTCATACCTCATTTTATCGGACAAAATCTGGGGGAAACTTAGATCCGATAATGCCGATAGTCTGTTACCGATACCAAGTCTGTATCGGCGGCTAGTATCAACAATTACATTACAAAACAAAGAGGAATAATAGCAGTGGTCTAGCGCAGTGGTTCCCAAACTTTTCCAGGCTAGCGTCCCCTTGGCTAACAGGTGGACTCCTAGCCCCCCCCCCCCACACACACACACACAGACGAACACAAACTTTATTTATATATATTTGGTATGCTTCAAATTGAAAACAAAGACAAACACAAGAAAAGAAGAACCTTATCGCTCCCCCTGGACAACACATCCCCGGCACACCACTATGCATTCCTTTATAATTCTTATGTCAATTTTATCCTCTATAAACTGCATACATGTTCCTTTATCTTATTAACTTAGTCAGTGTTTATGATATATATATTGTCATTTAGAAACAAAGTTATTTATTTAGCTGCTCCTAATGCCATCCTGCCGCCCACTTACCGCCCCTTTTTGCCTCACTGTCCCCCCCAGATCTTTCCACCGGCCACTTTGGGAACCACTGGTCTAGCGGTTAGGTTAGGTTAGGTTGGGTTGGGTTAGGTTAGGTTGGGTTAGGTTGGGTTGGGTTGGGTTAGGTTGGGTTGGGTTGGGTTAGGTTGGGTTGGGTTGGGTTGGGTTAGCTGTCTACCTTGCTTTGGTCATACAGCTGAGAGGCCAAAGATCACCCACATGCTGCCATAACACTATCCTTAAGTTATATACATGCTGCTATAACACTATGCTAAAGTTATATACATTGAGGAGCTTCTGTCGTCACCATCAGCCTCCCTCGACAACAAAAAAATCAGTTCTTAGTTTAATAAATCTAACCTGCGCTTCTAACAGGGGAAGGACGACCATCTAAGGTAGTTTTTGAAGGATTAATGGACGGGAAGTAAATATATCTAGTGTTTTGATATTTCTGTATACATATAAATTCCACGACTAGAAGATTAATGACGATGAATACAGCCTAGGGTCGAGATTAATTGTTAGAAATCCACGATAGTCTGTAAGGTAGATAAACGTGTGGTAATGTTTGGTTATGAAAAGTTATTACAAGAATTTACGTGGAAGTTATGAATGTTATGTGTGTTGCTTATGTCAATTATGTATAGATATTTTAGAGATAGTTATATATATATATATAAAAAAAAAAAAAAAGGGAGTAGGCTAATGCAGGTTTATTTTGTGGGTTAATTTGAGGTTTGAGTTTTTATTTTTGTTTGTTTATCTGTTTGTTTATTTATTTAGTTTATGTATTTTGTGTATTTTATTCTGAAATTTCCACCGTGAGTAAATCTAGAAATAATTTTGTGAAGTTTGCCGTAATGATAATAATAGAAGTCAATTGTCTGTCGTGTTGCAATATTCACGGGTTGTATTATTATTATTATTATTATTATTATTATTATTGGTATTTGTGTGTTTTAATTATTCATATTTATTTAATTCGTGTTTTTTACTTATATTATTTTTCATATTCATGCGTTTTATTATTATTATTATTATTGTTGTTGTATAGACGTGTTTTTTATTATTATTATTTTTTCTATTCGTGTTATTATTATTATTATCATTATATTTTTTTTGTATTCCCAGATATTGTTACGTTTATACTTTACTAGTTCTAACCGTCCACACACCCAATCACTTATAATTATGGTTCAGATACACAATGAGTTTCCTTTCATTATAGAAGGAAATAATAATGGATCTAAGAATATTATTTAAAAAAAAACTTAAATACTGAACAAATATTATACATTCACTTCAAATTTAACATAACTTTTAATGGATTTCAAACCTTAACTGTAGCTTCATATATATATATATATATTCATCTTTTTTTTTTTATTATTTTTTTTTTTTTTACTATCAAATTTCCATAAAAAAAAAGAGAGAGAGAGAGAGATAGAAATAGACAATTATTATAGACTATTATCTATCTATCTATATACATCACCATCAATATCTCTATCTATCTCAGCGTTTCTCAACCTTATTACCCTTGCGGAACCCTTCAAATAAATCACATGTCTTAAGGAACTCCCGCACAAAAAAATTATATAATTTTCTCATATTTTTTTTCACCATAGTTCACGTGTCTCTTAGCCCACTTGACCTTTGACCTCCAAGCGAGTAGGACTGGAGCCAAATTAACTAGTCCAGTCACATTTAATAGTCAATATAATATTATCAATCAACCTGACTCCACCCAATGTGTAACCCTGACCCCTCTCCATGTACACACCCTCCATGTGCACCAGGATATGTGCACCACAGATCAGATTCCTCCTCTCCCCCACACACAGCCACAGCGATGTCCTCATGGAAAATGTGTATAAAATTGTGTATATTTGAAGTATTTTGCGGAACCCCCGAGTGACCTTTTGCAGAACCCTTAGTGACCTTTTGCGGAACCTTGGTTGAGAAACACTGATCTATCTATCTATTCAATTGATAAAACACTACATCCACCACCACCACCACCACCACCACCTTTACCTCCCTTATATCCCCCTTACCGCCCCCTGTGCCCCCGCCACCCCTACCCTGGTTCTCCCTCCCCCCCCTAGCAGTGAGTGGTTCGCGCCGTGCCTCCAGCGTGTCGATTGGCGAAGGTAAATGCTGTTGAGCTTCATCACCTCCTCCTCCTCCTTCTCAACACACAAATAATTACACTACCGGGGCTTGTGTAAGTCTGTTCATTATTTTGGTTTTGGTTTTTGGTTTTTTCCATTCAATTCTGTCTCCAGTTTTACATCTCATCTTTTTTCCTCCTGTTTTTCCTCTATTTTTTTCCTGTTTTCCTCTATTTTTCTACTATTTTTTCCTATTTTCTCTATTTTTCCCTATTTTTTCCTATTTTTCCTCTATTTTTCTCCTATTTTTTTCCTCTATTTCTCCTATTTTCCCTTATTTTTTCCAGTTTTCCGCTATTTTTCACTATTTTTCACTATTTTCCTCAAATTTTCACTATTTTTCACTATTTTTTCATCTATTTTTTCCTATTTTCTTCTATTTTTCGCTATTTTTCGCTATTTTTCACTATTTTTTACAATTTTCCTCTATTTTTCACTATTTACCTCTATTTTTCACTATTTTCCTCTATTTTTCACTATTTTTCACTAATTTTCACAATTTTTTCCTCTATTTTTTCCTATTTTCCTCTATTTTTCACTATTTTTCTCTAATTTTCACTATTTTCCTCTATTTTTCACTAATTTTCACTATTTTTTCCTCTATTTTTTCCTATTTTCCTCTATTTTTCACTATTTTTCACTATTTTCCTCTTTTTCTTCCTAGTTTCCTCTATTTTTCACTATATTTCACTATTTTTCCTCTATTTTTCACAATTTCACTATTTTTCCTCTATTTTTAACTATTTTTCAATATTTTCCTCTATTTTTCTTCCTAGTTTCCTCTAATTTTCACTATTTTTCCTCTATTTTTCACTATTTTTCCTCTATTTTTCACTATATTTCACTATTTTTCACTATTTTTCCTCTATTTTTCACTATTTTCCTCTATTTTTCACTTTTTTCACTGTTTCCCCTATTTTCCCCTATTTTCTTTATTTTTCACTTTTTTTTCCATTTTTTTTTCTCTTGCTTTTTTATTTTCTGTCCGAGTTGTACATCTTAATATTTTCCCTATTTTTCTCCTTTCTTTCTTTCTTTCTTTTATTATTTTTTTTCCCCCTTCGGTCGCTCCCTCTCCTCTCTCTCTCTCTCTCTCTCTCTCTCTCTCTCTCTCTCTCTCTCTCTCTCTCTCTCTCTCTCTCTCTCTCTCTCTCTCTCTCTCTCTCTTCTCTCTTCTCTCTTTTTTTTCCCCTCGCTCGCTCGCTCTCCCTTTCTCTTTTTCTCATTATTATTATTATTATTATTTTTTTTAATGTCTGTTAATTGTGTATTGATGTATTTCTTTCCTTCCTTCCTTCCTTCCTTCCTTCCTTCCTTCCTCCTTTATATATATTTTTATTATTTTTATTATTATTATTATTATTTATCGTGTAATTGTCTTATTCATATTATTATTATTATTTATTATTTTTTGTCTTGATCTCACTTCATATCTTGCAACAAATTTTTTTTCTGTTTTTTTAAATTAATTGTTGCCCTTCAGTCTTTTATTTATTTATTTATTTATTTATTTATTTAAGTTATCTATATTATTTTTTATATTAACTCCTTTATTTTTCTATCTTTGAATGCACTTAACTTACTTTCCTTATACTTATACTTATACTTATACTTATAATCTTACTTTACTTATACTTATACTTATACTTATACTTATAACCTTACTTTACTTTACTTATACTTATAATCTTACTTTACTTATACTTATACTTATAACCTTACTTAGTTACTTAATGTTTGTATGTTTGTATGTATGTGGGCAGCACCTTGCACTAAGAATGGTTGTATTACTACTATTACTATTACTATTACTACTATTAATTATGTTGTTTACTGTTTCTCTCTTCCTTTCTTTGCTTTCTTTCTATCTCTTTTTTTTCTCTTCCTTTCCTCCTCCTCCTCCTCCTCCTCCTCCTCTTCCTCCTCCTCTATGCATGAATGTTTAGTGTTGTAGTAGTAGTTGTTGTTGTTGTTGTTGTTGTGGTAATGATGTAAATAACCAGAGGTGGGCAATCGGATTCGGAAGTCCTATTATCCGATTAATCGGACTCGCATTTTCGAATCGGATAATCGAATCGGACTAACCCCCGCCAAACGAATCGGATAATCGCAATCGGACTACCGAAAATTTAAAACGATTTACGATTAATCCAGGTCGACGTCGTCTTTGTATTTTCGCAATAGCAGTTTCTTAATAAATTTTTCTATATTTTTCTCAAGTAAATATTTTTTCGCTTTATTCTATTCACACTTTAGTATTTTCTCTATAATATAATGCGCAAAATATCATGATTAATTATTAAATCATATAAATTATAATAAAAAGGTTATATTTTACAAGTATAAAGTTGGTATAATACGTGATTAGTTCTGGTTTTTCGTACGCGTCTCATCGGTTAAGTGACGCGCCGCACCAGTTTAGAGCCAGTCGTCGTGAGAGGAAGTGCTGCTGCTGCTGCTAGGGCAAAAAAGCATTAAATTCCCTTTAGAAACATTGAAAATAGCTTTAAAAACATTGAATCGCTTTTAAAAACTTTAATCGAAATCGGATAATCGCTAATCGGACTTAGATTTTTTGGCAACCGAATCGGATAATCGAATCGGACTTGACGAGCTGGCGAATCGGTAATCGCTAATCGGACTTCAATTTTTTCGAATCGCGCCCACCTCTGTTAAAATAACTACTACTACTACTACTACTACTTCCCTTTCTTTTATCTAAATTTTGCTTATTCTATTCTGTTACTCTCTCTCTCTCTCTCTCTCTCTCTCTCTCTCTCTCTCTCTCTCTCTCTCTCTCTCTCTCTCTCTCTCTCTCTCTCTCTCTCTCTCTCTCTCTCTCTCTCTCTCTTACTCGTCCTCTTCCATATTTTTTTTACTATTTAAATACATACATTTTTATTTATTTATTTTATTTTATTTTATTTTTTTTTTTTTCATTTTCATTTTTTTTCTTTCGTAATAATCTTTCCATATATATAATTTCTTTTTATACATATATTTTATTTTTCAAACTTATTCATTTTTCAAGCTTTTTTTCTGTAGACTTTCCAAGCTTTTCATTAATGTATGATTTTTTTTTTCAAGCTTATGCATCTTTCAAGCTTAGTTATGTATGTTTTTTCAAGCTTAGTTATGTATGTTTTTCAAGCTTATGTACGTTTTTCAAGCTCAGTTATGTATGTTTTTTCAAGCTTATGCATCTTCCCAGCTTAGTTATGTACGTTTTTTCAAGCTTATGCATCTTTCCAGCTTAGTTATGTACGTATTTTCAAGCTTATGCATCTTTCCAGCTTAGTTATGTACGTTATTTCAAGCTTATGTACGTTTTTTCAAGCTTATGCATCTTTCCAGCCTAGTTATGTATGTTTTTTCAAGTTTATGTACGTATTTGAAGGTTATGTACGTTTTTCAAGCTTAGTGTCTTGCTGTTTGGTGTGGTTAAAATGGGTTTCATTTAATTTAAGCTGTGGTGAGGAAGGGGTAAAGGGGAGTACTGAAGTAATTATTCTATTTATTTATTTATTTATTTATTTGCTAATTTATTTCATTTATCTTGTTTTCTATTGAGATATTATTTATTTATATTTTTATTTATTTATTTATTTATTTTTTGTATTGCTGGGAAAGAATAGAGGTTGTAGGAAGATTTATTTATTTATTATTATTACTATTATTATTATTATTATTATTACTATTATTATTACTATTATTATTATAGTTCTCGTATGGCTACCTAGTGCAATAGTAGTAGTAGTAGTAATAGTAGTAGTAATAGTAGTAGTAGTAGTAGTAATAGTAGTAGTAGTAGTAATAGTAGTAGTAGTAGTAGTAGTAGTAGTAATAGTAGTAGTAGTAGTAATAGTAGTAGTAGTAGTAGTAGTAGTAGTAGTAATAGTAGTAGTAATGGTAGCAAAAATAGTAGGCAACACAATTTATTAACTATTATCGCAAGTAAGAATGGAAGAATAAGCTTTACTATTATTATTATTTTTTTTATTATTATTATTATTATTATTATTATTATTAGCGCCATTTTCCATAAGCTTGTGTTCGCGTAGAAGCAAATAATTTTAAGCTTTAGGATCACAGCTTCACTTTTTAATTTGATAGATATTTTATTATTATTATTATTATTATTATTATTATTATTTTTTTTTTTTTTTTCTCTCAACTATTTTCTTTTTCTTTATATTTTTTTTTCTCTTTCCTGATTCTGAATTTTTTTTCTTTTTCTTTCTCATTTATTTGATATTTTTTTGTATTCCTATTTGTCTTTTCTCCTGTTTTTTCAGTTTATATTCTCTCTCTCTCTCTCTCTCTCTCTCTCTCTCTCTCTCTCTCTCTCTCTCTCTCTCTCTCTCTCTCTCTCTCTCTCTCTCTCTCTCTCTCTCTCTCATCATCAATTTTTATTTAATTCATCTTCATTTTTATTTTCCTTTTCAAAATTCTAATAAAAAATAAATGAATAATGAATAGATAAAAAAAATAGATAGAAATGAACAAAATTATCACATTCATTTCAATTTTTATTTGATTTTTATTTGATTTTATTTAATTCTCGGCATTTTTTAGACGATTAATAAATAAATAGATAGATAGATAATTGAGGTAGATAGATAGAGGGGAAAGTCAGGACACACACACACACACACACACACACACACACACACACACACACACACACACACACACACACACACACACACACCTAGAGGTGGGTGTGTTTGGATGGGCTGATCAAAACAAAACAAATAAAAACAAACAAACAGATGTGTGGGCGGGTGGGCGTGCACGTTTGGATTTGCATTTCAGAGCATGGATGTCTTGTAAGTAACTCCGCATGGTGTTTGTTTGTTTGTTTGTTTGTTGCATGGGTGTTTGGCTTGTTTATACGTCTGTTTATGCGTTTGTTCTGCGTTTGGTTCTGTTTGCATGTTTGGTTTGGTTTGGTTTGCATCGTGAGTGAATGTTCTGTTTGGTTCTGTTTGTGTGTTTGTTTGGGTGTTTGTTTGGTGTGTTTGTGTGTGTTTGTTTTTGTTTGTTTTTGAGGTCTTGGTAAGTCCTCACTTGTTCATGCTATTAGATTTTTGTTGTTGTAAATAATTCAAGTTTGGCACACACACACACACACACACACATACACACACACTTACACACACACACACACACACACACACACACACACACACACACACACACACACACACACACACACACACATACATAACATGATTACCAAAATACACGACACTTGCTAGTAATAAAATAATAGTAATAATACAATAAAACACCGTCAAATATTAATAAATAAATCAAACAGTCTTGGATCTATAAGCAATTCTCATTCGTCACTTATAATAATTGTTTTTAATCCACAAACACAAACACCAAAAATAAACTAAAAAATCTATACAATTAACCGCATGATGACGAAAAAAATAATGAAAAGTGAGTTAATTACCACAACCACAAAGCATGAAATCACCTCAACCATCCCACCCCTGCCACCACCACCACCTTACCCTACCCTGCCTTCCCCTTGCCTTAGAGCAGCTGGCACACACCTCACCCAGCTGTTCATCCCCAAACTTGTGTGTTGATAAATGTGTACTTAGTGAACCCTGGGCAAGGTAAACTGTGTAAGGTGTAATGTTACGGTGACCCTGTGTCCCTGCGTAACGGACTACTGCACACCACAGGACAGGCTCAAAGGCCAATGTGACGGTAGATGAACGCGCACACCTACACACCGTGGCAACACACTTTATCTTGCCTTGCCTTGCCTTGCCTTGCCTTGCCTTGCTTTGCTTTGCCTTGCTTTGCCTTATCTTGCCTTGCCTTGCCTTGCCTTGCCTTGCCTTGCCTTGCCTTCTAAGTATTTTTTATACAAACAAACTTTTATTACTACTTATTATTACTTATTGCTTTATATTTTTAAGTGATGTTATTGATCTTATTATTAAACTTTCCATGTAATTTGAAGGTGTAACTATTGATTAATGAAGAAAAAGGTTAATTGCATTGTTGGGTTAAGTGATTAATTAGTAAAATGTTAACGTAATGATGTTTTAGGATGAAGAATTGAAGTCAGTTTTGATTTGAAAGTTGATATGAATTAATGTTTTTTTTTTTTTTTTTTTAGATGAATTCAAAGTTTATTATTTAGTCAAGTTAATGTTATTGTTTTTTGTTGATCAGTAAAGTTTGTTAAGTAATTAATTCAAGTTATATTGTAAAGTTACAGATTTAAATATATTGCCAAGTTAGGGTAAGTTAGTGTATATATGTTATGTTTCTTCACACACACACACACACACACACACACACACACACACACACACACACACCTTGTAGAGTCAAACAGATTCACTCTTTTTTTTAAATGAAGAGATGAATGATCTATAATTTAAAGAGAAAAAAAAAAGAGAAAGAAAGAAAGAAAGAGAGTTATAGAGAGAGACATTAAGTGACTGTCTTTATAAACTCTTTCTTTATATATTTCATGTATATAATGGTAGTTAATTGTGCAAACTTACATACACACACACACACTTTTCAATACATACACACACACACACTTTTAAACACATATACACACACACACACACACACACACACACACACACACACACACACCCAAACACACCAAAACACACCAAAATACATACAAACACACCAAAACACACACAAACACACACAGACACACCCACACACCCACCCACACACACCCAAAACACACCAAAACATTTACACACACACACACCCAAACACATTCACACACCAAAAACATCCAAACACACCCAAACCCAAAAACACACCCAAACACATCCACACCCATCCACACACCCCCAAACCCATCCAAAAACACAAAAACACACCCAAACACATCCACACCCATCCACATCCCCCCAAACCCACCCAAAAACACAAAAACACACCCAAACACATCCACACCCATCCACACACCCCCAAACCCACCCAAAAACACAAAAACACACCCAAACACATCCACACCCATCCACACACCCCCAAACCCACACAAAAACACACCCAAACACATCCACACCCATCCACACACCCCCAAACCCACCCAAAAACACAAAAACACACCCAAACACATCCACACCCATCCACACACCCCCAAACCCACCCAAAAACACAAAAACACACCCAAACACATCAAAACACACCCAAAACACACAAAAAACACCCAAACACACCAAAAAACACACAAACACACTCAAACACCCCCAGACACACCCACACACCCACCCACACACCCTAACCACCACTATAACCCCTCGTCTCCCCCCTTCCCCTAGCGGTACACAGTCGGGGGCTTGGATCCCGGCAAGGCTCCCTCTGCTCCGCCACCAGTTCCACCGCCAGCTTAAGAGACACCAAGGATATCCACATCACTGAGAATCCACTTCAGAATCCAATTGCCTGAGACTACTACAATAATTACCACTATACTACTACTAACAGCAATAGTTATAATGATAGTAATTATTGTTGTTGTTGTTGTTGTTTTGTTTGTTCTTCTATCTGTGTGTCGCTCTCCCTCCCTCGTTCCCGGGTGTTCTTCCTGTTTCTGTTTGCCTTTCTCTGTTTTTTGTTCCTCCTCTGTTTCCTGCCGATTTTCACGCAGCCCCTGTCTCCGTTTTTTTAATTCAGTCTCTGTTTTATTTTTACTATTTTTTTTTTAATTTAAATTTTTGATATACACGGTGGTGGGTTTTTTTTTTTTTTCATTGTTGTTATTCTCTCTCTTTCTCGCTTATTCTCTCTCTCTCTCTCTCTCTCTCTCTCTCTCTCTCTCTCTCTCTCTCTCTCTCTCTCTCTCTCTCTCTCTCTCTCTCTCTCTCTCTCTCTCTCTCTCTCTCTCTCTCTCTCTCTCTCTCTCTCTCTCTTTTCCTCCATATCTCTAGAAAAGTAGAAAATAATTAAACTTTATCTCTTTAATTTTTTTTTCATATTTCTTTCATATTTTTTCTATTCTTGTGAAACTTTTTCCATAATATTTTTTTCAATTTTTATACATCTTCCTGTTTATTTTATATATTTTTAATGTCTATATTCATTTAATAAAATTCAAATTCTCTCTTTATATTATATTAAGGTATTATTTTTGGTATTATTTTTGAAGCTTTTATCCAAATTATTATTCCTAGTATTATTTTTTTTAAACATTTCAACAAACTTAGATTAATATATATCATAATTTTTAGCTTTTTATTCAATTATCTTCGTCTTTTAATCATTCATCTTCCTTATAGATATATCAATTTTTATTTATCTTTAGTCTAAGTTAACATAGATTCTGATTCTCTTTTGTTTGTGTTCAATAGAGATTTTGATCCTTTTTTTTAGCGTTTCAAAATCAAGGTCAAAATTTTATAGTCTCATTAAAGGTTGTAATTGACTCCCTAATTACCTAACGAGTCATTAATTATCTTCTGTATATTGTATCCTTTAATTAAGTTCTATGTTGTTATCCTTGACATTCATATTATTATTATACATATATATACATAGTGAAAAAAGTTATTATTATTATTATCAATAGTATTTTTTCGTTTTTATTTCCTTAATCCTTATCATTATTTTCTTTTTTAGTTTATTTATTTTATTATTATTATTATTATTATTGCTTCGTATATGTTTGTCTTCCTTCCTTCCTTCCTTCCTTCCTTCCTTCCTTCCTTCCTTCCTTCCTTCCTTCCTTTCTAAAATCTTTCATCTTTCAGCCGTCCCAAATTTCATCATAATAATAAATAATAATAAATATAAATAATAATTAAATAACTATAATGAAATAGTTATGCCTCACACGTGGACATTGTATCTATTATTTTATTTATTTTATTATTATTATTATTATCATTATGTATATTTATTTATTTCTTCACGTTTTCCTTCACTAATTAATGTATGGAGGATTTTTTGGTAATTATACATTGCATTAACAATTATATACATACATACATACATATATACACATTGATATATATGTATACTTATTTTTGGAAACTATTATTATTATTATCGTATTTCGTGTGTGTGTCATTTATAAAGAGGAA
>JAXIVD010005600.1:0-17500 GCA_036785275.1 Cancer borealis
GGAGGAGGAGGAGGAGGAGGAGGAGGAGGAGAGGAGGAGGAGGAGGAGGAGGAGGGTCATAGTTATTGTCTACCAACGCAATATTGACACTCATAACACCACACTTTTACGATTACTTGTCTTCGTTTGATGTCTGGCTTGTTGGCTTGATGGCAGGCTGCATCGTTGCTCCCTTCATTCCTCCTCCTCCTCCTCCTCCTCCTCTCCTCCTCCTCCTCCTCCTCCTCCTCCTCCTCCTCCTCCTCCTCCCTACCTTGCTCGAAGACTGCTAATGTCTCTTGGAGTAAAATAGAAACTAGAAAATGCAGAATTGTTGTGTAAAAGTATCTCCCTTTGAGTGTGTGTGTGTGTGTGTGTGTGTGTGTGTGTGTGTGTGTGTGTATGTGTGTGTGTGTGTGTGTGTGTGTGTGTGTGTGTGTGTGTGTATGTGTGTGTGTGTGTGTGTGTGTGTGTGTGTGTGTGTGTGTGTGTGTGTGTGTGTGTGTGTGTGTAGGCAATACAAAAAAAGGAAAAATGTGTGGAAAAAAGGGAAGTAGAAAAGTTTAAAATTATAATATAAAGGATACTTAAATTCCCTGGAAATGATATTTGAGAACGAGAAGGAAACGAATAGAGAGGAAGAAAGAAAGGAAAAGGTGGGAGGCCATGATAAGGAAGGGATATAAACAGTACAGAGAGAGAGAGAGAGAGAGAGAGAGAGAGAGAGAGAGAGAGAGAGAGAGAGAGAGAGAGAGAGAGAGAGAGAGAGAGAGAGAGAGAGAGAGAGAGAGAGAGAGAGAGAGAGAGAACGCAATACTGAAAAAGGAAATGCAGGATAAAGGGAATGAATAGGCGGTAATTAGAACAGGGGAGAGGAAATGCCTCTCAGAACACTGATTTAATTTACATACCTTTTAAAACACACACAAACACACACACACACACACACACACACACACACACACACACACATACACACACACACACACACACACACACTCGGACCCTTTAACGTTGTCTAACTTTCCCTTCACCCTGGCTCACTTTCCCTTTGCTAATGTATTTCCCTTTAACTGGAAGAAAATATAGAACAGTGGGAGATCCAAGGGAGAGAGAGAGGGGCAAGGTGGGGGGAGAAGAGAAGGAAAAGGATAAGTGAGGACCAAGGAAGCAACATATTCTCCCTTTCACACACCCTTGACTGAGGAATTAATATTATGTTGCAATTTAGTTCCTGTCTGTAGGCACACCGAACATTTTTTCTCTTATTTTTTCATCCTCTCTTGCCTTCGTGTCGCTTTCATGAAATAGCGTGAGAGGAGAGACACAGTGGGACGGAACTTGAGTGGGAGGGAGAGGGTTTGCGTGTTGATCTTGGAGACCCAAAGTGGATAAAGAATGGACTGGATGACTGGGAAGAGGAGGAGTAGCAGAGGAATGGGACAAGGGGAGAGTAGGAGGAGAATAGTTAATGAGGAATTAAAGTAATGTGCTGCGAAGAACAGTTAAAGGGATAGCTAAAGGAGGGGAAGAGGAGTAATTGGGAACTAAGTAAGAAGAAAAAAAAGGAAAGTAGTTAGTGGAATCAAGGTATATAAAGACAAGAATAATGAATTTGGAAACCTGAGGCAAGACATAGATTGGAAGATTTTAAGAGAAACCTGGAACCCGATAACTGGACGAAAGACAAACAAACGAATAGAAGAATAACCGAAACAATAAGAATAATAAACGGAAGAATTGAATGAGAAGAAAAAAACGTCACATATCAATCAGATACAAAACCTATGAGCATCGTATATGGAAATACCTCTTAAGAAATTAGGGAGATGAAAAATAAGTGGCAAGGGATCAAAACACACATCCTCAGCGATCTTCACGTGTTCTACCACCATCCCTTCCCATACATATCCTTACCCAGTCCGTGCACTTTTTCTTCACTTGTATTATAGATGACGCAAGAGGTGGAGGTTGACGTGGATGGTGAGGATGGTGAAGATGATAATGGTGAGAAGAGATGATGACAGGGACTCTTCCTCCTTCCATTCTTCTTCACATACTCGAGAAAAATAGTGTTTCCAAATTTAACAGAATAATGACAGGCTCCGGTAGTGGTGCTCTCAGTTGAGGAAGCTTGCATTATTGAACATTGAGAAAGAGAGAGAGAGAGAGAGAGAGAGAGAGAGAGAGAGAGAGAGAGAGAGAGAGAGAGAGAGAGAGAGAGAGAGAGAGAGAGAGAGAGAGAGAGAGAGAGAGAGAGAGATAGAGAGAGAGAGCTTGTTTGTATATGTAGATTATGTTGTGGTTGGCAGTGGGAAAAGTTTTGTTGTTGCCTAATGAGAGAGACGATGAAGGAAAGGAATAAAAAGGAAAGAAAGGGGAAAAAATAATTTCTTCAGTCACATTGTTCATTTATTTACACATTTATTAATAATTGTATTTTTTTTTTCTAATCTTTTATTTCATCATGTACTTATATTTTGACTTTGATTAGATAGTTCTGTTGTGCGTCTCATAGTCTGTCTGTTTGTCTGTCTGTTTCTATATTCTTTCTTTCTTGCTTTCTGTCTCTATATTTATTTCTCTCTTTATTTTCTCTATTACCTTTTTTAATAGTAACACATTTCAAGTGTATAAAAGCATACAAAACACTACTATTATTTTGCTCCCTCCTCCTTTCCTCCTTCTCCTTTCCTCCTCCTCCTCCTCCTCCTCCTCCTCCTCCTTCTCCTCCTCCTCCTTCTCCTCCTCCTCCTCACATGACCACAGGCATCTCTGTTTCTCGTCTCACTTTCATGTCAAAACATAATTTCTTCTTCTATTGTTTATCTTCGTATTTTTTTTCTTTCGGGAGCTCCCGTTGTATATTATATTCTTACGTATGCTATGAAATTCACAGATAAAACAACACACACACACACACACACACACACACACACACACACACACACACACACACACACACACACACACACACACATCCACCCACCCACCCAGTCACCCACCCACCCACCCACCCACAAAAAACCCCCCACCATACAATCAACCATAAATGTCGTATGGAATTCACAAGTATCACAAAAATTTCTCATAAAGTCTCTTACGATTACAATTTTCCTCCTGGGCGAGGCGAGGATATAATGAGACCAGGAAAATGTGAACTTGGAGCTAGGAAATATCTTGAAAAATTGTTCTGAAATAATGGAATGTACAGTAGGGGTACTATTGTATTGTGTGTGTGTGTGTGTGTGTGTGTGTGTGTGTGTGTGTGTGTGTGTGTGTGTGTGTATGTGTGTGTGTGTGTGTGTGTGTGTGTGTGTGTGTGTGTGTTCGAGAGAGAGAGAAAAAAAAAAAGAGAGAGGATTACTGCACGTGCCAGAATTCCAAGAACAAGTCAATTTAACTTTCAGTAGCAAGAGGATGGGAAGGAGGAAGCGTAGGAAGGGGAGATTGAGGATTCCATAGGATTCCATATATGACAATTTTATAGTCAAGAATGGAAGATGTAAATTGCTACATATACAATTCCTACTACTACTATTTCAGATTCTTATTTCGAATTTATATGTAATTTTTTTCTCTTTCTCTCATGTTCTTTACCATTATCACTTTCTCACCTTTGTTATTTGTTGCTTTCAATCATGTTCTTTTTCCTTCTCTCCTTTGCGTGTAAGTTCATGGAAGTATTATCATGCATTCTTTATTTTTCATTTTCGTTATTCTCTTGTGTTCTTGATCTCTCTCTCTTCTCTCCTTGCTTTAACCATCTTCCTCCTGCTCCTCTTTCTTCTCATATTTTCTTCTATCCCACCTTTTTACTGTTCTATCTTTTTTTCTTATTTTTTTTACATATATACATTTTTCTTTCTTCTTCTTTCTCTTGCTTCTCCTCCTCTTCCTTCTCCTTCAAGTATATCATATTTTTTCTCTTTGTTTCTTTCTTTCCTTCCCTTTCTCTGCTTCCTTCTCCTCTTTCGCACACAATTTTTTCTGCTTTCTTTTATTTATATTTCCTCTGCTTCATTCTCTCATTCGCTACTTCCACTCTCTCTCCTTCTCTTTCTTCTGTCTTTTCTTCCTTCCAGTCTCTCTGTCTCTATAATCTCCTCTGACTTTCCTCTTGCCTCCTTACCCTCTCCTTCCATTCCATCCTACCTTCCTTCATTTCCTTTCTTCTTCTGCTTCCAAAATTAGCTGCCATCCTTTCCCTCGCCCTCTTTTCTTACCCTTTATCTTTCTTGTTCATTGCTTCCCTTCCTTTCTTCTTTCCTTCCCACTCATCCCTCTTCTCCTCCTTTTTTTTTCTTCTTCCCTTGCTCTTCATCCGTTGCCTTCCACTTCCCACTCTCTCTACCTTCTCTCCCTCCCTCCCTCCTTCCCTTCCACTTCCTATCCTCTCTCCCTCCCACATCTCTCCTTCCCTCCTTCCCTCCCTCCCTCCCACATCTCTCCTTCCCTCCCTCCCTCCCACATCTCTCCTTCCCTCCTTCCCTTCCTCCCTTCCTCCTTCCCTCCCTCCCTCCCCCTTCCTTGCCTCCCTTCCGGCGTGGCTACGTCAACTTCCCTCCCTTAATCCTAATTGGTCTGACAAAGGATTAAATGAGAAATAATGAGGCCTTGGTGGAGGCTTCTCTCTCTCTCTCTCTCTCTCTCTCTCTCTCTCTCTCTCTCTCTCTCTCTCTCTCTCTCTCTCTCTCTCTCTTCTCTCTCTCTCTCTCTCTCTCTCTCTCTCTCTCTCTCTCTCTCTCTTTTCTAGTTATATTTTTTTCATTTATTTAGTTTTTTATTCTTTACACACACACACACACACACACGCACACACACACACACACACACACACACACACACACACACACACACACACACACACACACACACACACACACACATACACACATAGCCTCTCTCCATCTCTCCAGTGGCCGTCATATTATCTCCACATCACTGACCTCCCTGGGGGCATGAGAGTACGAGAGTGAGAGGGAAGGAAAGAGAATAAGGGGGGGAGGGAGAGGGGGGGAGGGAGAGGGGAAAAGTGAAGGTGCATTAGTGGTAGCTGGAGGAAAAAAAGTTAGAAGGGGAAGAAAGGAGAAGTATAATCTCTCTCTCTCTCTCTCTCTCTCTCTCTCTCTCTCTCTCTCTCTCTCTCTCTCTCTCTCTTTCTCTTTCTTTTTCTTTCTCTCTGATTGCCTTAATCACATCGTATCTCACTTCCTATTTCATCACACTTTATGTCATCAGTGTTTCTTTTTTGTCTTCTTTATGCAATTCTTTTTTGTTTTCTTTATGCAATTCTTTTCTAACCTGAATCCCACGCGTGTAAGACAAACGGTATTCATCCTTTTCTTCTTTCTTTTTTTCCCTCCGTTCTTTCCTCTTGACTTATTTTCCCTTGCTATCTTTCATGTTATTAATTTTCCGTTCATTTTTCTCTCCTTTGATATGTTTTTTTTTATTTTATTTTTTTTATAACTTTTTTTTCATTTACTAATATTCGGTAATTCATTTCTTAACTCGATTTATAATTTTTGATAGCGAGTGATGTTTATTTAATTTGCTTTTCTCGTTTCATTATAGAATTTACTCAACTTTCGACTCTTTCTACGCCTCCTCCTCCTCCTCTTCCTCCTCCTCCTCCTCCTCCTCCTCCTCCTCCTTCTCCTCCTCCTCCTCCTCCTCCTCCTCCTCCTCTTAATAAACGACAGCCACTTGAGAACAACAGTGTATAAGCATCCTGTCTACTCCATCATGTCTCATAGAGTTCCAGAAATGTCTGACTCCTCTTCGTTACATTTCCTTCGTCTCCTCTCTTTCGTTTACCTTTTCATCTTCTTTTCTTCCTCTTCCTCATCTTCTTCCTCCTTCTCCTTCTCCTCCTTCCACACGCTTGGTCGATCTCGTACAAGTAAAGTTAAATGGATCTTCATCTCACTGTCATATTTTTTTTTCATCGTTTCTTTTTTTAGATTTATGATTATTTTTTTTATTTTACTTATTCATTTCTAGTTATTGTTTATATTTTCACTTATTTTGGTGCCGCGCTGTTTTTTTTTAATTTTTTATTTATTTGTATATTTTTTTTGGGGTGTGACATTTGTTTTCCACTTTTGTACATTTCCCTTGGTATAGTTCCAGCATTTCTCTTGTTTCCTGACTTTTGTGTTGCATTTGAGGTTAGTGTGTGTGTGTGTGTGTGTGTGTGTGTGTGTGTGTGTGTGTGTGTGTGTGTGTGTGTGTGTGTGTGTGTGTGTGTGTGTGTGTGTGTGTTTGTAGAAAAAAATGTCTGTCTGCTATCAACCACATACAAAGAATAAACCAAAAATAAGCAACCTAAAGAAAAACAACAACAACAACAACAAAAACAACAACAACAACAACAACAACAACAACAACAACAACAACAACAACAATCAAAACACTATTTCCCACAAACTTTCGTAGCAGATAATAATTTTTCCAAGTATATTTCCAACATTGTATTTTTTTTTCATTCTTTTCCAAGCTTAACGTTTTATTTCATTTTCATTCTACCCTCAATGAACAGTGGCACCCGCATTGCCTGTCCCCCCCCCACCCACCCACCCGCACTGCAGTCCACACCAGGAACAATAAACTACCGTGCCAATACCGACCCTGCCTCCACCAACACACACACACACACACACACACACACACACACACACACAGCCAGTCTGCCAGCCCCGTTTACCATTCATGTCCAAACCCGAGTGTAGAGGGAAGACAAGGGTTAGAGAGTGTATCCTATGTCCATGTGTGGGTGTGGGTGTGGGTGTGGGCGTGGGTGTGGGTGTGGGTGTGGGCGTGGGCGTGGGTGTGGGTGTGATACATTAATACTGGTACTTAGTGAATTAACGTGGAGGGTTCATGCATTGTTGTGTCGTTAATGAGAAACAACAAAGAAATATTATTATCATGTAGGGCAACGGTTTGAAAAGGTGACTTGTTGATCCGCTTAACTCCTGTTGTTTGGAAGATAATGAGGCAAAGGTGGTGAGAGAGAGATTAAAAAAAAAGAAAGAATGAGGGAGAGACGTAAATAGAAAATATACGGATAAGATTATATACCTGAATTGTGTATTATGTATAATTACTATCTTTACTAACATCAAGCTTAGGAAAAAAAATTGCCCTACCTTTGTGTTGATGCTTTGAATCAATTTCGTATTCATCTTGCAGGATAATGACGCAACATTTTCTTATCCATCAAACTTCCTGAAACACGAATACAAACGCACTAATACCTCCCCCCCACCACACACACACATAGAAACACACACACACACACACACACACACACACACACACACACACACACACACATCCCCTCCTCCCCCCAAAAAAAACATATAGCGGAAATATACATTCAAAATCTGGATCATATTGGTAATGTAAAAAAAAAATATCATAGGTGTACATGGTAGTAGATGACAGATGCAACATGTAATATATATATCTTTTTTCAACTTTTTTTCAATGGCTCTCAAGACAAAGAAATGTCGTCTTGGATGTGCCGCAGCTGCACCGCCTTCCCTTCCCCACAACACACGTATCACGCTACAAAGAGAACGCGACACACCATTTTCTTTGGAGACATCAAATCCGTCCCGATGAGAAAGATATAGAGGAAGGAGAGAACAAGCAGAATATATACACATACCTCCAATGTTCTCGGCCGGAGTCAAGAATAATAACGTAAAAGAAGAAGAAAAATCATAAGAAGGGCATATATTACAAAGAAAAATTGGACAGTGTAGGAGGATCAGAGACTTCATGGAATAAGACTGTCAGCCACCCAGCCACCCATCCACCTCTCTCTCTCTCTCTCTCTCTCCCTCTCTCTCTCTCTCTCTCTCTCTCTCTCTCTCTCTCTCTCTCTGAGGATGAAAAAAATGTGTGTATAGAGATGGATTGGATCCCTTTCTTCCCCGACCGCGCTCAGGCTGGTCTGGAGGATTGGAAACAAAAGAAAATCGACTGGGAAGCGTCAAAGGGTCGTGATGGGGATTGTGGCGAGGGTGGGGGGGCGTTGGGGGTATTGGAGGAGGGAGGAGATGAGCAAGTTATTCACTCTGTCGCTTTCAGAAATGGGGTGTGGTGTGACTCTCTCTCTCTTTCTCTCTCTCTCTCTCTCTCTCTCTCTCTCTCTCTCTCTCTCTCTCTCTCTCTCTCTCTCTCTCTCTCTCTCTCTCTCTCTCTCTCTGATTGATGGGGTAACGGTGGTGGTGGTGGCGGGGGAGTAACGAAGATGGTGATGGACGGTAATAAAGGCAAACGAATGAGGTGATAGTGGAAGGGTGACACCGCTGATGATGAGACGAGGGAGGAAGTGGAAGTCAAACCTAGAGATGTATTTTGCTGCCTTTTATTTCAATTTATTTTCCCTTACTCATATTTTTCCAACTGCTTCTTCTTCTTATCCTTCCCTTATCTTCTTTCTTTTCCTTCTGTTCTGTGTGTGTGTGTGTGTGTGTGTGTGTGTGTGTGTGTGTGTGTGTGTGTGTGTGTGTGTGTGTGTGTGTGTGTGTGTGTGTGTGTGTGTGTCGTTCCTGCCATCAGTTAATAATTATATACAATCATGTCAATATTAACAGTACCTGAGGGTTTCATCAAGAGGTGCTTCCGTTCTTGCATTTGTTTTTTCCATGATTGATAATGTAAATCTATCTATCTATCTATCTATCTATCTATCTATCTATCTATCTATCTATCTATCTATCTATCTATTTATCTTTATCTAACTTTTCTTTATTTTAGAATTTGCTGCCGTTACTAAGATTATCATGGTATAATTTTGCACATAACGAGTGAAACGAATGGAACTACTATGCCTATTCCCTCCTGCCCTTCACTATTGCTCTATTGATCAATAATTTACTACACCACTCATCTTCCTTTACTGCTATCCTGTTAACTACTCGATTCCAAGCTGACCATGTACTGAAACCACCTCCACTCTCTCTCTCTCTCTCTCTCTCTCTCTCTCTCTCTCTCTCTCTCTCTCTCTCTCTCTCTCTCTCTCTCTCTCTCTCTCTCTCTCTCAAAGCTACAAACCTAGAAACACTGCAACAAAAACGTTGACATCAGAGCCACGAGTCTGACCAACCAAAACTCACCTTAGACGCATCCAATCTGAGCCTTGAATAAAATCTCCAGCAGCAATTAAGAGAGAGAGAGAGAGAGAGAGAGAGAGAGAGAGAGAGAGAGAGAGAGAGAGAGAGAGAGAGAGAGAGAGAGAGAGAAGAGAGAGAGAGAGAGAGAGAGAGAGAGAGAGAGAGAGAGAGAGAGAGAGAGAGAGAGAGAGAGATACCAAGAAATCATAAACCATTTTTACTCTATGATGTGGACGAGAAAAGGATAGAGAAACCTTTGAGGAGGGAGATGAGAAGATAGGAAAAGAAAAGAAGGAGGAGGATAAGAAGAATGAGTAGGAGGAGGAGGAGTGGGAGGAGGAAAAGGAAGAGGAGGAGAAAGAAGAGGAATATGTGTAGAAAAAAAGCAGGAGGAAAAGGAGAAAAAAAAAGGAGGAGGAGAAAGGGGAATGATGAGAGAAGAGTAAATGAATTGTGAACGTTGGTGAGAATATTGAAAAGTGAAAGCAAGGGAATTGGAAGTGGAGTCGAGAAGACGGAAATGCAATCCAAGTCTTTGATTAATGTGATGATTGTCCTGTTTTTTCAGATGCTCCCAGTCAACTCGCAAGCTGCTCTACATGTGTAACTCTCTCACTCACTCACTCACTCACTCACTCACTCACTCATTCACTCATTCACTCACTCACTCACATATCAAGCTGTAATTGAGCTCTGTAATGTGTCACTCGCTTTATAGATTACATCATACATATTTATGACTCGTTAATTATGTTGATGAAGCAGCTCGTCTAAATCTTAGCTTCCTATGGCAGCTGATACTCATTAACTTAATTATTCTAACCATCTTAAGCCAATTAATGGTAGACAAGAATAACACATTGGGCGGAAGGTAAGCTTATTAACGTCGATGAAGTTAAGGCTTTCTAAATGCGTCTCGGTGTGTTTACACGTCACATGCTCGAAAAGTTTAGAGAAGAGTAGGTGAGTGTAGTAAGTAGTAAAGCTCAAATTAATGATACCTGTCCTTTCACCATTCCCAACGAGGAGAATAAAAGGTTATCTGGACATTCGTGCGAGAGAGTCATAAATGAAGAGTTAGTTAGTGTCGATTTCACATTTTTGAAACTAAATTCTGCATTTTTCTCTAGCAAAGCTGAAACTCTTTTTTTTTTCTGCTACTTAACCTTTGGTGCTCGAGTGGTTGGGTGGTGATGGTGGGGCGAGTACTCATGTTTTTTGGGGTTTGTTGATATTAACTCTAATATGCAAAGAATAATATCCGGAAATATTTTTGAAAATGTTCAGTTTTTTAGGGGGAAGGTGTTCTTTTTTCAAAACTATTTTAAAAAACTACAATGTATTTTTCCATGAAATACATTGTTTTTCAAAACTATTTAAAAAAAAAAATCATTTTACACGAACTATATTACGTTACTCTTTCTCACTTTTATTAATGTTATTTCTTAATCTCGTAATATTCTCTAGCTTCTGCGTTTCATCACAATTTCCCTAGCTTCCCTTCTTCTCTAGCTTCCCTTCTTCTCCTCTTTCTCCTTCCTTGGAATTTCATTAGTGGCATAAATATTAGATGTTGGGCAAAAGCTTTTATGTTTACCGTCTTGTTGAAGATGATAATGTAATAAAATTAAATTTAAATGAGGTGAGTTTAGCAGTAGTAGTAGCAGTAGTAGTAGTAGTAGTAGTAGTAGTAGTAGTAATAATAATAGTAATAGTAGTAGTAGTAGTAGTAGTAGTAGTAGTAGTAGTAGTAGTAGTAGTAGTAGTAGTAGTAGTAGTAGTAGTAGTAATAATAGAAAAAAGCTATAGTAGTATTAATCTCAGTACTACTTTTAGTATTAGCTTTTTTCGCCATAAGTATTGGACCCCCAGCTTGGGTGGTCCAATACTTTTGACTAATACCGTAGACTGAGTTTTACCATTAATACAATTTAAAACACTAATTCACCTTTAACCTGGCCTGAAAATAGCTTTGGCTTCAAGACCATAGACTAAGAAACTTTTCCCAGCTTATGTATTCACGGAAAGGTAGAGAGACTCATCCAAATCCTCATTAACAAAATAGCTGGTTACAGATAAGTGGACGATGCTGTGAGATGATCATTGGACTAATGTTTCTCTGTCAGCATCACCAATCACGGAAGCCAGTGAACCACGCTTGATTTAACACGAACGTCATGTCCACTAACAAGACCAGTCACTAGCTCATTCAGGAAAGTTATATAATAGATTGCAACTCTACCATCCCACTTATCACTGAATAAAAGACACACAAACTGCTTTGATACCATCCGACTATGAAGGCTGAACTATCTTAGGCGTCACCTGCAGATAGATAGATAGATAGATAGATAGATAGATAGAGAGAGAGAGAGAGAGAGAGAGAGAGAGAGAGAGAGAGAGAGAGAGAGAGAGAGAGAGACAGACAGACAGAGAGAGAGAGAGAGAGAGAGTGAGAGAGTGAGAGAGTGAGAGTGAGGTTGGGGGGTGGCCAGGCAGGGGTCACACACAGTAAGTGGTGTCTGGTGATTTTATTGCCATCTGGCAAATCTGTGTCCCCATGTGGATCAACTTGACTCTGTAATACTATATGTAAACAAGTGTGTGTGTGTGTGTGTGTGTGTGTGTGTGTGTATGTGTGTGTGTGTGTGTGTGTGTGTGTGTGTGTGTGTGTGTGTGTGTGTGTGTGTGTGTGTGTGTGTGTGTGACTTAAAATAGTTTTACACACATACATTAGGGTTTCACTGTGTAATCTGCCCTCAAACCTAGAGTGTGGATGTTGTATAGCCGTTGCTGGAGTGAGTTTGTTATTTGCTAAGCCATCGTGTTGCACTGCTGGGTGACAGCTTACCACCACAACGGTAATTACGATATACTAAACACTTTAAATTGTCTTTTAATTACAGGAGAATTTCATTTTTCCAGCTACAAATGACCTGAAAGAAATAACAAGTCCTCATTTTACTTATCATTTTACTTATTGTGACATATTCAAGGATAAAATGCAAGTTTATAGTCTTCTGCTTCTAAATCTTTAAGCTTCTCTGTAGGTTGAGGCAAAACTTACATTAAATATTTGACGTTCTATATGCGTGTCACCAAAAGCGTAGAGCAAAATTCTTTCGTGCTGAACAAAACTTTTTCCAGTCAAATATAGTATCATGTTGGCCTGTTTCCTTATATTTTTGGTGGATGTGTGTGTGGGAGAAAGACAAAACGAAAGAAAGCGAGAGGAAAAAAAACATGAAGATAAATAATATTGTGGGAGCAGATAGGGAGGAAGGAATGAAGAGAGGAACAGGTGGAAGGCAAAAAAAAAGAATAGGAGAGGAGGAAAGGAAAAGGACTGGAAGGAAAGGGGAAAAGGTAGCCGTATCTTAATCCTCCAGAGAAAGAGGATAACTGGGAGGGAGGGAAATGGAGGAAGGGTAGGAAGGAAGAGGTAAAAGGTGTGACAGAGGAATATACAGGTACGATGCCTTGAGAGAGAGAGAGAGAGAGAGAGAGAGAGAGAGAGAGAGAGAGAGAGAGAGAGAGAGAGAGAGAGAGAGAGAGAGAGAGAAGAGAAGAGAAGACGTTGGAAAGGAAAGAAAAGACTGAGTTGTAGGAGAAAAAGGAAAATGAGAAGAAAACAGGAGAAAGAAGAAGAGGAGGAGGAGGAGGAGGAGGAGGAGGAGGAGGAGGAGGAGGAGGAGGAGGAGGAGGAAGAAGAAGAGGAGGAGGAGGATAATAAATAAAAGAAAAGGAGGAGGAAGGGTGGAAGGATGAAGCAACAAAAAAAATGTTGTTACTGTAGGACGACAGTCATGTTTCGTGTGTGTGTGTGTGTGTGTGTGTGTGTGTGTGTGTGTGTGTGTGTGCGTGTGTGTGTGTGTGTGTGCGTGTGTGCGCGTACGCAAGGACTATTATGAGGTATTAGGAGGATGGAGGGCGGTGTTTAGTTAGAGGGGAAAGAGTAAAAGTTATGAATAAATGGGTACAGCTGGGTTTGTTCAGGGGGATGTAAGAACCTTGTGAAATAACATAGACCACCTAATTTATCTATCTCTACTTTGGAATTCATTTGCTCCCAACCACCTTACCACCTTAACTTCCTGCATCACCATTTGTATTTACTACTTGTATGTACCTACCTCATCCGTCACTCCTAATATTATCACCACCCAGTACAGCGATAGAGCGGCACAGCGATGGAAAGTGGAAGCGGGAATGCAAGGGAATTATAGCTAAAGCGATGATGGAATGTTTTTGTCGTAAGCTATGCAAACGACACACCGCTACAGGGCATAACCATCATATCTATTAATACACACTCCTGCATCCCCTGACATATAAATACACATGTACTTCCCTCAGTCATATACACACTCACGCACACACTCATATACACACACGTACACACAAAAATATGACCGCACACAAAGAAAAGTTCATAAAGAGATAAAAACACCATGAATCTATCCTCTTTTTTTTTTTTTTTCCTATTTTCTCGTGCGAGTGAAAATTAATATTGACAACAAATCATTGCAAACAATAGTGACCCTGGAAATGGTTAAGCTACCCATCACACACTCCCCCATTTCCCATTTTTTCCCCACTCCTATAATCCTATGCTGGCCCTTTGCTGCAGCGGAAAAGCTACATGAGAATTGCCTGAAATATGGAAGGATGATGCCGTTTGAGGCGATTATGCAAATGAGGCTGTGAATGCATTAGCGGGGCCATTGCGCTATCTTTTGTTCCTGGGTTGAAGTGCACAAAACCAGCCTGTCTGTCGATCTGATTTGGGTTTGTCTGTGTCCGTCTGAATGCATGTATGTATGAATGGATTAATGTATATGTGTTTTTTCCTCTAATGAATAACTCACGTACAGATTTGTATACACGTATGTATTTAATCCTTTACATAAGGAATAAAAATGATGAGGTACAGTCTATCTATCTGAAGTTTGAACCGGGAGAAAAGTGCTCGAAGGGTATCAATGCCTTTAGTCTTTCCCTATACATATTGTACATGTTTTTATTACTAATCTTTATGGTAAGATATCATTGCATATCTATACACAACTCATTAAGGCTTCAGGTCGATAAAGTATTGTTTGCTCTCGCTACGTAAAGAAAGTTTGTTGTAGGTTTTACGTAACAATAATGGAAGCTTGGACTGGTTTCGTAGCCTATATTCTATTTTTGTTGGTTGTTGCCGAGGCAGTGAAGAGCGACTAGAGTTATCGATGCAAAACTACATCCCCTCCACACCTGTCTGCCACGTGTCCTCTTACCTGACTCCCGAGAGGCTGGTGTCTCCCTCTGAGTGACGATTACGAATATTAATGTCTTGGCCGACTTTTGGTGTTATGTTTGTTCTTTTTTTCTGTCTTTTTGTTTGTCTTTCTGAATATATGTCTGTGTTTGTTTTAATGTCTGTCTGTTTGTTGTCTGTATCTTTTTTTTTTTTTTTTTCTTCTGTTGTCTGTTTTCTATCTATCTGTTTGCTTATCTGTCTATTTGCTTTGCTAATTGAACTTTTTATTTAGACTTCAGCGCATTTGAATTACAATAACTCATACAAGAATACATATAATTTTTTTTTGGTCTGACAAATTTCATATTATCCTTTTCATGGCTGTGCACTCTTCTTTATTAGCAATTAAATGTTTTCCTCTCTCTCTTTTCAGGTCAGTGCCGGTGGCGTGGTGAAGGAGTGTGTGATGGTGAGTGTTTGGTGACGGGGTGACGGGTGTTGGGGGGAGGAGGCTGAGGGAGAGTGAGTAATGGTTTTGAGGGCAGGAAGGGAAGGGAAGGGAAGGAGGGATGGCAGCGAAGGGCGACATTGTAATGGGTCATGAAGGGGTGCACACACACACACACACACACACACACACACACACACACACACACACACACACACGTTTTACTTCGACGATCATAAGTTTGTGGTTTAGAAAATTTCTTTATAATTAAGGAAAAAAAGTTTTGAAGTAAAAAAACACTTCAAAAAGAATTATGGAAAAATGTCGGGGCAGCAGTATGATCCTTTTTTACTTTTTCAGGAATTAAAACTTGCATGTTTGCTCCAATGTGTAAATGAGACTCGTGGCTTTAAGTGTTTTAATTTCATACATATATATTCTCTCTCTCTCTCTCTCTCTCTCTCTCTCTCTCTCTCTCTCTCTCTCTCTCTCTCTCTCTCTCTCTCTCTCTCTCTCTCTCTCTTTCTCTTTCTCTTACGTATCCTGCCCCTAGTGTGGTGTCACTCTTGGTAAGCGTGAGATTACACTCACCTCAAATCTTCCCTTGAATATTTTGCTTTTATCAGCATCACGAACGAGGTTTGTGTGTGAATATGGATACCTGAGGGAGGGAGGAGGAAATCAGAGAGAGAGAGAGAGAGAGAGAGAGAGAGAGAGAGAGAGAGAGAGAGAGAGAGAGAGAGAGAGATAGAGAGATAGAGAGAGAGAGAGTGCAATTGTGTGTGTGTGTGTGTGTGTGTGTGTGTGTGTGTGTGTGTGTGTGTGTGTGTGTGTGTGTGTGTGTGTGTGTGTGTGTGTTTTCTTTTATACTTGTCAATACACAAATATACAAATAACATTAATTTTCCGGTACTTAATTGAGTTTTATTTATCTATTTTTTCTATAAATTCATGATGCAAATTTACGGTAATGAGCACAAATTAATCCATTAACATGACAACTCTCTCTCTCTCTCACTCTCACTCTGTCTGAACACACACACACACACACACACACACACACACACACACACACACACACACACACACACACACACACACACACACACACACATAGCAGGACACGCAAAGGGTTTACACACGCTCATAAACTTTTGAGAGCTGACAAAGGCGTTCATGTGTATACTTCCAGAGCACCTCAGAAGGTCAACATAAAAATATATTATTCAAGACTCATGTACGTTCATACAGAGAAACACTTTCTGCGCACGTTCTACATACATACATGCATACATACATACATACATACATACATACATACATACATACATACATACATACATATATACGTACCTGCCAGCATTCATACTTACATACGTAGACATTTATATAAGTAAAAACTGACTTAATAAACAGATAAATAAGGAGGAAGTAAAAAAGTGGGAAAAATATGGTGATGAAAATGGATTATAAAGGAAGAACAGATACCAGATACTACTACTGCTACTACTACTACTACTACTACTACTACTACTACTACTACTACTACTACTACTACTACTACTACTACTACTATTACTACGACTTCTTCTATTTCTATTACTACTTCTATTATCACCAGACCACCACTATCACTACGACTTTTAACACTGATGCTGCTGGTACTTCCCACCAACCATTTATCTTCTTGACCAAACCTCCCTCGTGATGTGTTCAAGACCAGACGCCAGACGCTATTTTCCAGCTGTTAGGAGAAATAATTTCCCGAGTGTCTTTCATTCCTGCAAGTCTCCAGCCGCAAGGAAATGACCATGAGGAGGGGGAATAAGAAAAATGCGAAGAGGAGGTGGAGGTGGAGAAGGAGTAGGAGAAGAGAAGAGGAGAGAGAAAAAGGAGAAGTAGTAGAGGGGACCGCGGAATGGCTGGTTAATGGGAGGACTTAATGAAACGGTATTTTAGATGTGAACGTCAGTAATTTCCAGCAGACATTGTTGCCATAGCTCTGGAGTGTGGTGGTGATGGTGTGTGTGTGTGTGTGTGTGTGTGTGTGTGTGTGTGTGTGTGTGTGTGTGTGTGTGTGTGTGTGTGTGTGTGTGTGTGTGTGTGTGTGTGCTCGTTTCAAAAGCTATGTACACTCGAGTTGTTACAGATATAGTGTGTTTCGTCACATATGAGGTAATGGCAGAAGAGATATTTGACAATATTACATAATGACACAGAATGATTTGCAACTCCTTTCACTGGCTGGTCATGTTCTGTTCATCGCGTGTTGGTTTGTTAAGAAGCACCACGCAGAGTATCATCCAAGTGAGGTTTGAGACTTAGATGGAGAAGCAGAGGGAAATCATGGTATATGAACGCGACATATACCTAGGTAACACATAGCTTTTGTTGTCGTAGGTAGTCTGACAACACATTCGGGCATTAACTTTGAATAAAAAAACAGGACCACAGCCAGAGATTCACGATAATATTAATAATGAAATCAAATACAGCGAGACAGAAATAAATAAACACAAAATATCAAAAGCGTTGCGTGGCACCTGTACCTCCTTCTAAGACAGTTTCCAATATTCTAACACAGTATGAGTCTAGGTCTTATGGAACATAGAATTACCTTCAACAACACTGAATCCTCGAAACCTCATCCCATCCCATACCATACCCTGCAGTGCCTGTCCTTACTGTCTTCTGTCTTCT
>JAXIVD010005600.1:20000-25000 GCA_036785275.1 Cancer borealis
TTTCTTTCTTTAACCTCCGTTCTCATAACCGATTTATGCCTCATTACCGTGTCACTTCATTTCTTCTTCCTACCAAGGTGGAAAATATAATCTGCATAGTCTTCCTTTGTAGTATTGTTTTCCAAGACTTGACACTCATTGTGCTTCCATGTTCAATTCAAACAAAGTCTTAAAGATTCCACGCTAGTTTCGTGATCGATCGCCATTCATTACCTTCCCGGAGAGAGGCATATCATTTACATTAACCAGAAACATAATTAGGGCTTATGTTTACTTTTGGGTTACATTACTTATCACACTCCCCGATAAAGATGTCTTATCACTCCTAAATATCTGTGATGACATCCTATTTACCTCAATAGCTTACTTTGTACCTTTTAAAAGTTGCTAAGTTTCCAAGCAAGTCTTCTTTAAGGCACGCCATCAAATGACTCATCCTGACTTGTGAGACATTATCATTTACAAGACTTTGCTTACAAGAACAGAGCAAACTTCAGCAGCGTTTCTTGGCAGTTTAAGGAAATGATGGCACCACATAGTGTAGGAATCAATGGGTTTACACAGGTTAAAGACAACGGCCTGTGATTTAATGGGCTGTCTCTATCACCTTTATGGATAGGTGCTCTATTACCTCTTTTCCAGTCCACCTCTACTTCTTCATCTCAGTGACTTTTACAACTATTGTATATTGGGTCGAGCAATTCCGCTGCACATTCCCTCGACAGCCTCCCAACACCACCATCGAGACCCATTGTCTATTCCTTATTGCCTTCCTTTGCCTTTTTCAACAACTGAATTTGATCAAGAAACATTTTTCATATCTCACAAAATCTACCTCTTCTGTGAGTGTTTTTTTTTGTAATCTAACATTCATTTTCACTTGTATTCTTTCCTCTTTCTCATAAGTTCCGTAATTTCGCTTCTAATCTTTTACTCCTATTTATTTCTTCACAATTTTGTAGCATAATTTAAATCGTCCTTAGAATATGCTGACCCACGGGAGAGTGTGTGTGTGTGCGTGTGTGTGGAGGTGTGTGTGTGTGTGTGTGTGTGGGTTGAGGTGTGTGTGTGTGTAGGCGTGTGCGTGCCTTTTCTTTGTCATGTACTCCCACCGCCATAAAAGTGTCATTTCACAATAGGTCGATGGCATTAAGTTCTTTCATGAATCGGTCAGCACCTGCGTTGAACGACGTGGCAAGGCGCAATGACCCAATATGCAGGACTTTTCTCTCGCATTCCCTTACTCCTCTTTACTCCCCTTCTCTCTCTCTCTCTCTCTCTCTCTCTCTCTCTCTCTCTCTCTCTCTCTCTCTCTCTCTCTCTCTCTCTCTCTCTCTCTCTCTCAGCCTTGACCAGGGAAGTATTCGCCGATACACCGATATTTGCCAAGGAAGGGGAGGAGCCGCCACAAACGTCGCCGGTCGGTGGCCTTCACGTCTTACGGCGCTGTTATTGGCAGGATGTGAACGGTGAAGCAACGGAGTGATGCTGCTAGTGACTATTCACACACACACACACACACACACACACACACACACACACACACACACACACACACACACACACACACACACACACACACACACACACACAGAAAAAAAGAAACATGCGGTATCTTTAAATATTCGTTTTTGTGATATATTACTAAAAGGATCTTCATAAGTTCCATTTTCCTTCGCTCCCAAAAAAAAAGAGCGCACCTGAATGTCAATAAACTTAACGGATAGACTATAGGGAAGAACCACACACCAATATTCTTACCGAACGACCTTGCCACAGTCTCCTACACCACACACCAATATCATCGACCTTCCTAGCGTACCCCATGGACCTAGCAAGTCCCTCCCTTGCGTCTCCCTTACTCTCTGCTTCTTAATCAACCTTTAAGGATGTGTAGGAGGGAGTTCCTGCTTGTCAGCTCCTCAATAGAAACGTTTGACCCCAACAACCTCTTGCTAAATGATGACGCATTCTTCCCTTTATTGAAATTTAACATACGCGCGTCAAGTATGATTCATAGTGTAAGGGAATTATGTTGAGGGTATTTAAGTCCTTATTACAATGATATATGTAATTTCCAGAAGAATTGAAAGTTAAAAGAATGTTTAGTGATTATATTTTTGTTTTTTCTGTTTGTCTGTTTTGTCTGTACTTTTCTTTTTTCTTTCTGTCTCTCTTTCTGTTATGTCCGGAAGATTATGCTGTGGTGATATTTTTTTTTCAAGGTCAATTATTTTCTCGTCCTTCGATTCTTTTTTCAGAGGGTTGAAGGAGGAGGAGGAGGAGGAGGAGGAGGAGGAGGAGGAGGAGGAGGAGGAGGAGGAGGAGGAGTTAAGAGGTTACAGCGTTTGGTTCTCGGGATTGTCATCAACCACCGAAACAAACAATCGTTCCCTTATGCCCAATTTATTCCACAAAGAGGCCAGAGGGAAAAGTTTGGAGGAAGTGAAGGGGAAAAAGAGGAAAATAGAATATACAGAAAAGGAAAAAAATAGGAGGAGGAAGAGCGGGAGTGAAAAGGAAAGAAGAAAAAAAGGAAAAGATAAGATGGAGGGAAAGAGGAAGGGTAGTGGAATAGGAAGAATATTATAAAGAGAGGAAATGAGATGGAAAAAAGTAGGAAAAAAAGGGGAAAAAGGCAAAGAGGGAAAGACGAGACAAGGGAAAGACATTTAATGGGGAAATGAGAGGATCGTGTAGGAAGGAAAAAAAGTAGAATGTGGTTAAATAAAAGGGAATAATGTTAAATGATTGCGTTGGTCTGTATAATTCTTCCTCCCTTTCCCTTTCACTCATCTCCATTAATTACATTACATACATTGTTTTCTTTCTCTCTCTTTCTCCTCCTCTCTTAATGTTGTTATTGTTCTTCTTTTCCCTATTTCCTTCTTAATTTCTCCTCTTCTCCTCTTCTCTCCCTCCTTCTATACTCCCTTCCTTAACTTGCTACGTATACATTCCCGCCTCCTCCCCTTCCCGGATATGTCCTGTTTGTGAGGTGATGGAGTACCAAGATGGCGGACCTCCAACGTCATCTAACCGGCATCCATTTCACTCGTCACTATTCAAGGCAACGTACGTGGAGTCAAGTGTCTCTTCTCTTAATAAGCGACATTTTAGGAGGACGAAGAGGAACAAGAAAAAGGGTAGAGAGAGGAAGAGGAGAGAAGGAGGAGGAACGGGAAGAGGAGGAGGAGGGAGGAGGAGGAGGAGGAGGAGGAGGAGGAGGAGGAGGAGGAGGAGGAGGAGGTTAATTGAACACATCCATGACCTTTCATTATTTTCGCTTCCTCGCTGCATCACACCTGTTGTTCTCATCTCTCTCTCTCTCTCTCTCTCTCTCTCTCTCTCCTCTCTCTCTCTCTCTCTCTCTCTCTCTCTCTCTCTTTAACTATTCTTGATGTGAATGGTCTCCCATCTCCCTCGCCATCTCTTCTCCTCCTCCTCTTCCTATCTTCCTCCTCCTCCTGTCCTCTCCCTTCCTTCCTCTTTCCTACCAATACCCCTAAACAGCTCCCTCTTCTCCCCTCACTCATCTCCACAATGCCCGTATCTGACTCATTTCCCCAGTCTCTCTCTCTCCCTCTCTCTCTCTCTCTCTCTCTCTCTCTCTCTCTCTCTCTCTCTCTCTCTCTCTCTCTCTCTCTCTCTCTCTCTCTCTCTCTCTCTCTCTGTATTTATGCTTTTAAGTTGCATCTCCATTCTCTTTGTACCTTCATTAGCCTCATTTCCTCCACTTCTCTCTTCTCCATCTCTTTCCTCCTTCTCTCTCCCGCTTCCTCTTACTCTCTCCCCTCTCCATCTCCCTCTTCGATGTGCATGTAACAGTACTTACAAATGTCACACCATTTTGTAATTTAATGAAGTGGTGGATTATCTTGTTTTTTTTTTCTTCTCTCTCTCTCTCTCTCTCTCTCTCTCTCTCTCTCTCTCTCTCTCTCTCTCTCTCTCTCTCACTCTCTCTCTCTCTCTCTCTCTCTCTCTCTCTCTCTCTCTCTCTCTCTCTCTCTCTCTCTCTCTCTCAGAAAACCACAGACGAAACACAGAACACTTACACCCCAGAAATGGAATCACACCCACACCCGGAATGAGGTAATTGAATACAAACAAGATTATATTCATTATAAAAAGGAAACAAACCCTCCCCTCTTTGTGTTCAGTGTCTAGCCCGCCCACCCGCACGCCCGCCCGCACGCACGCACGCACGCACGCACGCACGCACGCACGCACCTACCTCAACACATCCTCACCAAGACCACTTATGACCACGCTGACAATAAAAAGTATATTCATGTATAAAAAGAATCATTTGTAGACACACGCACTCACCTTTCTAGACACACACTGATGATGATGATGATAGTAATGATAATAATAGCAATACAATAATAATAATAATAATGATAATAATGTAGAATAATCAGTACAGTCATTCAGATGGAGAGGGATGTGAACCTGATGTTGACACTGTTTATTTGCTTTTACAGCAACCTTCCACCTGTTGATGTTTATTTGAGGTTATATACATGACAAGTTAGGGAATGGAAATAATCTGATTGTGCTCTAGTGCCGGAAACTAATATCATTTAGTGGTGGGGGAAAAAAATAGACATCAAAGGTGACCACATAGAGTGAGGCATTGAGTCATAAACAGAAACCTAAAGCCTGTCTATGCTGTATAAAAAAGATAAAAAAATGAGTGCGATTTGAGTAGTGATGAAACATAGGACGAAGGAGTGAGTACTTTATTTATCTAACATTTCAACGACCAATCAACTGTCTTAAGAGAAATAAAGTACTTCTTCCTCCGGTGTTTCTTCTCTACCCAAAGAAATCTCAAGCCTGTCTATGTATATCCTGAAATACGGTGTTTGAAATAGATCACAAGTACGTATTACCATGAGGATTGGTGTATATTATGGTGAAAATAAGTATATATTTGGCGTTATGACTACCACTAGTTCCCGCATTGAGCCCGCCCTGTCTTGTCAATTATAAAG
>JAXIVD010005601.1:2500-28197 GCA_036785275.1 Cancer borealis
TTGGGTGACTGATTTTTTTCCTCCTGGTCTTCCATCATCACCACACTGAAGAGGTGAGATAGATGACCTGCAGCAGAGAGTGTTGCGAGAACGTGACCAGTATCAGGCAGCCACACAGAGTGCCTTCCCTGGCATCTCAGCTGTACCATTCTTCTCTATTAATGACAAGGTAGGCTGTGAAAACATTGATGTTGTGTATGTAGAGTACCGTGTGTCAGTGTGTACTACTGAGTATTACCATGTTGATGAGGCTAGTTTAACATGAGTTGAGTAGGGTAATTATTATCTCCAATACCTAGTGACATTCTCTCTTTTCAGCTTAACTAGTTATCAATTTTGAATCCCATGGTGTACAGTAAAGCAATTTTTTATGAAATATGATTTGACAAAAAGACAATGTTGTATCAAAATGTTTTCTGTATAATCTATAGAATATGTTTTATTTTGCATCATGTCAGCTTTGCAAATGGGGACAAAGTGGATGGGATCCTATCCACAGCAGTGTCCTGGTCCTGCGTTAGAGGCTGCAAGAATACTACCACCGTATTCCCTGTTGGGTGTAAAAAGTGGCCAAAAGACATGGAGCGAGGAGTCTGGGAAGCCATGCCTCTGTATTCTCTTCTAAAAAAGACAGGACACAGTTGGGGAAGAAAGAGTAATGTCACCCTGAACCCTAAATGCCTTGTCTTGGCTAACTCCTTTTTAGGAGAATAAATATCTATCTATATACTTGGTTTATATCCCCATTAAAAAGGGATAGCCAAAATAATGCATTTTGGGTGCAGAGAGACTTTACAATCCCCTTCCATGTCTTTTGTAGGAGAGAATACAGATGAGGGGATTTCTAGACCCATTGCTCCTTCCCTTTTGGTCGTCTCTTAAGAGCCGCAGGGAATATGGTGGTAGTATTCTTGCAGCCTCCATGAGAGGGCTAAATGTGGGAATGTAAGCCAGATATATAGATAGATAGATTATTATTATAATCATGAATGTATAAGAGGAGGAAGAGTGAATGAGAATAAGAGTAAAGTAATGAAATGCACAATGAGAGTGGGTGGTAGAAGGATGAATATTGCATTGAATGGTGAATTGCTTGTGGAGATGGAACGTTTTGAATGTTTAGGGTCCAAGATTACTGTAGCTGAAGGAATAGAGATATAGGTGAAGTGATCAATGATGTAGGAAAGGTGTTGGGAGGAATGAAAAAGGTATTTATTTGTTATAGAGTTGGCTGATCGAGCAGAGCAGAGTGTGTTGAGATAGTTTGGATACATGGAGAGAATGGAGGAGGACTGGTTGGTGAAGAGAATAATATGATCTGATGTAAGAGGTGTGAGTTGTGAAAGCCAAGAACAGGATGGATGGATGGGGTGAAGAGTGTTTAATGAAAGAGGAATGTCTGTGGAGCAAGAAAAGATGATTGTGTGTGATAGAAATGAATGGAGAGCAGTGGTGAATGCATGATTAATGACACTGCATTGACAAACCCTGAAGGAGGTTCTTGCATGCCTGGTTTAATCCTTGGATCATATCAGGTGCAGGGAGGGAGAGGGCAGGAGTTAGATATGAAGCGGCAGGGTAAACCTTATGATTCTGTTGTGGATATGACCCTCGCCCTCAGCTCCATTTGCGTGACTGACCTGACACGCAGCAGCATTATTATTATTATTATTATTGTCATTAATTTGTTTATCTTTATTTTTCATTTATATATTTACTTATTTATTTTATATTTTATTTTATATATTGATTACTTTTTTACCCCATTTTGCTATAGATACAGTGTAATTTTTTTTAGATAACCTTGAATCGTAGTGATGCGTCTTACCTGCTGAGCCTGGAGGTGCAGACAGCAATAGACAATGTGCTGCTGCAGAGTGATGTGCCCATTGACCTCCTCGATGTGGAAAAGAACTCGGCTGTTGTGAGCTACAGTACCTGTGACCCTGATGTGAGTGAGACAACGATTCTTATAGTGTCCTTTCTATTGATATCCCTTGTCTATGTGTACCATTATATATTGATACTTTGAAGGAGAAAAATAGATATTACACTTGTTTATATTAACCATCTATGTTTAACAGTTAAGTGATTAGTGTAGAGGATAAGGGAGAAGAATATATGTGTGAAAAATTTGTGAAGTATATAGAGGCCTAGGAGGAGAGGAAGGCCAGTTGTAAGATGGAGGGATAGGGTAAAGGAGTACATGCATGAAAGAGATGCTGATAAATGGGGAGGGATTAAACTTGTGTACCGAGGGTCCGACGTTGGTTTACGAACAGAAAACGAATATAAAAATAATGGACAACTTTAATAATGAATAAATAAATAAAGTACTCGCTATATCCGTGGTGGTGCTCTTACAAATGCTTATCCACCCTTAGCGACACAAACATAAACATATACCTTAACACAAATATTCCTATTCTATCCTACCTAACTATACGTGAGGGAACTGATGGAAAAACGACCAAAATACACTCACGCCACAAATATTGTTTGAGAGTCACTGGGTCCTTCTGGCCGTCGTCCTTGTTTGAGAAGCAACTCCACAGGCAGTCTTCGTCAAACACCAACCGAAAAACAGTCCTTTGCTGGTCCTCTCGGCAGCTGTATCCGGGAGGACAATTTACTGTTAGATATTAATAACAATGTGTTTTTCAAGTGTGGCAAGGTTTTTAGGAACACTGAAGGCTTACCTGTCTGGAGCGGGGTCACGGAACACTAGTGACTGACCTCCCGCCCAGACCGGTATATATATCCTCAGTTCCAGTGACGTCACGCGTTTTCCCATCATCCTCTTTCGCTAGTAGTACCTACTCTAACCATAACAAGGTATCTTAACGAGCGTCGAGAATACGAGGATTTACCGGTGATTCCGCAAAGGAATCACCGTAATGATAGTTGGCCCGTTGTACTCGGTACACGGCTTTCCTCTTTAAAAAAAATAAATCCTCGTATTCTCACACTCGTAAGAACATGAGTTTATATATTATCAACATATGTCGGGACCGGTCTTCTTCTTCTTCTTCTTCTTTCTTCTTGTCTCTATGCAAGACTTCCGAGTCAGACGTGACTCGACCTCCTGGTCGGAATAGGTGAAGCCAACTCCCACCAGTCCTGGCAAACTGAGCAGGGTGGTGATCCTCAACGGGGCTTCACCAAGCCTTCGTCCTTGGGGGGGTAACATCCAGGTCCTTTCCCTGGGGCAGAGTCCAGAGCCCCCAGGATTGCGGTGCGTCAAACACCAACCGATGGAAAAACGACCAGTAATTCCTTGCAATGGGGGAATTCTTGAACTATGTTTTATTTCCAGCCCTAATTCTTCCGCTGCGCTAAGCTTAAGTAGAGATACATCACTACCTGTATCCTTTAAATTTGGCCAATAAAAATATTCTTCCGCCTTTAATATTGATTTGAGTTGACCTAAATGTCCTGATTCTTTTGAGACTTTAAAATGTAAAATCCCACCGCTGCCACCACTGTACCGAGGGTCCGACGTTGGTTTACGAACAGAAAACGAATATAAAAATAATGGACAACTTTAATAATGAATAAATAAATAAAGTACTCGCTATATCCGTGGTGGTGCTCTTACAAATGCTTATCCACCCTTAGCGACACAAACATAAACATATACCTTAACACAAATATTCCTATTCTATCCTACCTAACTATACGTGAGGGAACTGATGGAAAAACGACCAAAATACACTCACGCCACAAATATTGTTTGAGAGTCACTGGGTCCTTCTGGCCGTCGTCCTTGTTTGAGAAGCAACTCCACAGGCAGTCTTCGTCAAACACCAACCGAAAAACAGTCCTTTGCTGGTCCTCTCGGCAGCTGTATCCGGGAGGACAATTTACTGTTAGATATTAATAACAATGTGTTTTTCAAGTGTGGCAAGGTTTTTAGGAACACTGAAGGCTTACCTGTCTGGAGCGGGGTCACGGAACACTAGTGACTGACCTCCCGCCCAGACCGGTATATATATCCTCAGTTCCAGTGACGTCACGCGTTTTCCCATCATCCTCTTTCGCTAGTAGTACCTACTCTAACCATAACAAGGTATCTTAACGAGCGTCGAGAATACGAGGATTTACCGGTGATTCCGCAAAGGAATCACCGTAATGATAGTTGGCCCGTTGTACTCGGTACACTTGTAAGAATGGAGTGTTTGGATAGGGAGAGGTGGAGGCTCTGCCGTAGCCATCCCCTTGGGAGACGTTCTCAGAGACAATGAGGCATCATAGCCTCTGTGCCTTTTCTTTTTGAAGGAGACACTCCTTGCTTCATCCCTTTTGGTCTTCTTTCACGACCCACATGGTAGTATTTTTGTAGTCTCGTAATATATAGATTTAGATTTTTTTAAATTAGCAGTAAAGTAGTTCTTTATAGTTCAATTTCTACATGAATAAAGAAATTTAGATATTTCAAGTATTGTAATTAATTCATATAACTATTTGTATTTTGTTATCTCATTTTGTAGTGTTAGGTATTACTTTATTAAATACCTGATTCAAGTGATAGGATGGATAGGGATGGAGACATGGTGCTTGTAGGCATTAAGCTAAACTTAGTTCTACACATTCAGAATGTTAAAAACTGTTTGTTGAGTACAATGGTTATGGGAGCAACTAACATCTGGGATCTTAACTTTATGTTGGGATAAATTGCCTTAAATCCACTTTGATCTGCCAGTAGAATGAAGATGAAAAAAGTGTATGTTGAGGAAGGAAAACATGAATGTGATTGTAAGGCAGTTATCCTTGTATGTATTGTTTTTCATTTGTCTGGATCTTTAGTCCTTCACATTACCAAGAATGGACATGTATATGCATGTTTTTACCCGTGGCCACCACCTTGGGGAACGTTTCTGAAGGGAAACTAGAGCTAGATAGATAAGACTTGTATATATGGATAAAACCAAGTCCTTTCAAATAACTTATATTATAATTAGAATAACAGATTAGTGTAAAGAAAATTCCCATACATACATCTGTATTTTTTATAAGGTTTAGAACACAAAAAAGTATATACTTTATGAAATGGTAAAGCAATATGAAGATCATTAGAAAAATTTGGATAAACAGCTTGCAATTCATTTAATGTAAAGGGATTAATGAAAAAGTATATTATTTGCAGAAAGAAGGGAAGGAAAAGTTAGATTGAAAGTATAGTAGTAGAAGAGTAAACATAAGGAACAGAAATCACTTAGCAAATATATGAATGATATGAAGTTGACAGGAGTCCTTTGGAAATGTTTGATCATCACCAATATCTGAAGTGAAAACAAAATGCATCCTATCACGAACAGGAAGCCATCAAACAGTGATAATATATGCAAATCAGAAGGATTCTTAATGACGTAATTGAAACTTTTTATTCCCTGTGCTTAATTAACTTTGATTTTTTTAGAGTGGAAACTTCCTTCTGGCAACTTACCGGTGTCAAGCTAATACCACACGCTTGGAGGTGCGAATAAGAACCATTGAAGGCCAGTATGGCACACTACAGGCTTACATCACCCCCAGACTGCAGCCCAAGTGTTGCCAAGTGAGTGTATACTGTATGCAACTATTCTCCATGTTCACACCTATTGTACGTACAGATGATAGATGGTGCAGGTTTAGTTGTATTCCAGCTATTTATATACACAGCTAAGGGAGGTAGCCTAAACAAAGTATTAATGTTCAGGGAGACATTACTCTTCTTTGCCCCACAACACACTGTCTTTTTATTGGAGAGAATACAGTGATGAGGCTTCTCAGATCCGTCACTTCACCCCTTTTGGTCGCCATTTATGACCCACAAGGAATACAGTGGTAGTATTCTTGCAGCCCTCATAGCAAGGCTCCTTTTTTTTTTTTTTTTTTTTTTTTTTTTTTTTTTTTTTTATTATTATTATTATTATTATTATTATTATTATTATTATTATTATTATTATTAAAAGGGTACCGGCTAAGGGGAAAAAATTTAAGTATAAAAAAATTTCCGCTTGTCGCCAGACCCTGTAAAGAAGACAGTAGGAGAAATAAAGACATGGGGGGGCAGTTCAATTTAGTATGAGAGGTGTCTTGACACTCCTCTTTTGAAAGAGTTTAAGTCATAGGCAGGTGGAAAAACAGACAAAGGAAGAGAGTTCCAGAGTTTACCAGTGTAAGGGATGAAAGAGTGAAGATACTGGTTAACTCTTGCATGAGGTAGATGGACAGAATAAGGATGAGAAGAAGTAGAAAGTCTTGTGCAGTGAGGCCGCAGGAGGGGGGGAGGCATGCAGTTAGCAAGTTCAGAAGAGCAGTCAGCATGAAAATAGCAGTAGAAGATAGATAAAAATGCAGTCAGTCGACAGTCAGACAGTCAGTTAGAGGAGGAGAGTTGATTAGGCGAAATGTTTTAGACTCCACCCTGTTTAAAAGAGCTGTATGAGTTGAGCCCCCCCAGACATGAGAGCCATACTCCATACATGGATGGATAAGGCCCCTGTACAGAGCAAGCAGCTGAGAGGGAGAGAAAAATGGACGCAGATGCCATAGGACACCTAACTTCTTGGAAGCTGATTTAGCAGGAGTAGAGATATGAAATTGCCAGTTTAAATTTTTAGTAAAGGATAGACCGAGTGTGTTTAATGTGGAGGAGAGGGGAAGTTGAGTGTCGTTGAAGAAGAGGGGATAGTTATCTGGAAGGTTATGTCGAGTAGATAGTTGTAGAAATTGAGTTTTTGAGGCATTGAACAAAACAAGGTTTGCCCTGTCCCAATCAGAAACTAGTGAAAGATCAGAAGTTAAGCGTCCTATAGCATCTCACCTTGAGTCATTTAATTCTTGTTGGGTTGGGTGTCCGTTGTACGACATTGAAAAATGCAAGGTGGTGTCATCAGCATAGGAGTGGATAGGGCATTGAGTCAGATTTAGGAGATCATTGATGAATAATAGAAAGAGAGTGGGTGATAGGACCCAGCTTATATCTCCTTTAAAATTGTATATGTGAAACAAGGCATCCACACACATGCATACATCCACACAGAGATGGGCAATCGGATTCGGAAGTCCGATTATCCGATTAATCGGACTCGCATTTTCGAATCGGATAATCGAATCGGACTAACCCCCGCCAAACGAATCGGATAATTGCAATTGGACTGCCGAAAATTTAAAGCGATTTGCGATTAATCCAGGTCGACGTCGTCTTTGTATTTTCGCAATAGCAGTTTCTTAATAAATTTTTCTATATTTTTCTCAAGTAAATATTTTTTCGCTTTATTCTATTCACACTTTAGTATTTTCTCTATAATATAATGTGCAAAATATCATGATTAATTATTAAATCATATAAATTATAATAAAAAGGTTATATTTTACAAGTATAAAGTTGGTATAATACGTGTTTAGTTCTGGTTTTTCGTACGCGTCTCATCGGTTAAGTGACGCACCGCACCAGTTTAGAGCCAGTCGTCGTGAGAGGAAGTGCTGCTGCTGCTGCTAGGGCAAAAAAGCATTAAATTCCCTTTAGAAACATTGAAAATAGCTTTAAAAACATTGAATCGCTTTTAAAAATATCGAATCGCTTTTAAAAACTTTAATCGAAATCGGATAATCGCTAATCGGACTTCAATTTTTTCGAATCGCGCCCACCTCTGCATCCACATGCAATTCCTTACATCTTTGTGTGTAGGCCTCTTGGAGAGAAGGGACCAATCCTCATCTTACTACACTTTCAGTCTTGCATGATAGTGAGATGATGTCCACGTCTTGGTCTTGTAAGAATAGAAATAAATTAATAATAATGGAGACATGCTGTCACCTGTTCTTGGGGCAGTTTTTAGGAACTAGTGTCAGATATAAATAAATAGAAAGATAAAATACTTTCTGCTCAGCTGTGGGCTGTCTATCCCTTTGTCCATGGAAGGGTCTGGTCAGTTAATGGCAGTCTGTTTCTTCTCTTCTGGAATCAGCGGAGTCAGAAAGACCCCACAGCTTTGCCACATTATTCTAGAACATGAGTTGGGAAAGGGAACACAGCAATGAGCTTTGTCTGTGTTATCCAACTGTACATACACATATTTGTATGTTAAATGAGAATGCTTCTTAAAAAGAAAACTTTCAATTGGTGAGAAAAAAATTTTAATCTGTTTAGTTTTTTCTTGGACGTCACTCCTCATATATATTTAGGAGATAATTAGAAAAATAAAGATTTAGAAACAAGTGCCCATGAACTTCATAAACATAAAAATTGTACAAACTTGACTTTCAGGTCCGACAGTACCGCATCAAGCCCCTGTCCCTCCACTCTCGTATTCATTCCTTCGATCCCAACCGTCCCTACAATGTGCTCACCCTGAAGGGACAGTTCACCTTCCCAGAGATACACTCATGGGTGGTGTTCTGCCTTACTGAACTCCCTGAGAGGACACCAACAGGAGAACAAGCTGAGTTCACCTTTGTTTCCACCTTTCTTGAAACTCAGGTACTGAACATGATTTTTTTGTCCAAGTTGTCGTTTTTTCTTTGCTTAAAAATTAAACTATTTGTCTTTTATAAGTGTGTTGCATATGATGATATTTATACACCTGAGCCAGAAATTATTTTCATGAATATATGATTGCTTGATTGCTATGACTGCTTTTTTGTAACGAAAATATATTGTTTTGTAAATTTATATGGTTTTGTAAAGATCAAGGAATAGTCCCTTAGAAAGTGTAGAATTCCTTATCATATAAAATACTTTTATCAACAGTTGCATTGTGTGTATAGTGCAAAGGAAGCCGTCTTTAAGTCGGATAACATCTCGACCATTTCCATCCTCAAAGATGTGCTCACCAAGGAGGCTACACGGAAGAAAGTATGACCTTTTAGTTTTCATTTTAAATTACTGATGTTACATGATATCCAATGTTTGAATGGCCACCTTTGTATTAGTTAACTTACACCTTGCTTGTGTTAGGTTCAGCTGGACATCTCGTGTGAGGTGAGCGAGGAGAGTGTGGTGCACGCCCTCCAGCTCCTCCATCCACGGCTTGGTGCACAGCTTATGTTGGCAAAGCAGGTATGTCATCTGCCTACCGTTTAGGCAAAGTATTAAAACAATCACAATCCATCTTTATTCATTCATTTTATGACATCTGAGTTTATGTTTTCTTCATTAGGAATGCAACTTCATGAAAATTCATTTTGATATACTACTTCTCAGGTCTCATTGATTGATGCTCTGCGTGAACTGAGTTCCCACGAGTCCGACACAAGCTTCCTTTCCCCCGAGTACCAATACATTCTGGACAATGCAGATGACCTGCAGGCACAATACCGAAAACAGCCCTGTCACCTGGAACGTCTCTATGGTAAGTGTGCTTAACCTTGAGGCTTATGATGGTTATCACCATACAAGGTACACTAAGAATTTAAAGTTTGGTGGTTGTGATTTGTTTGAATTTTGATATATAAAGAATGAAAACAATTTTAAACTTGCTTTTGCCTTATGAAATTATTTCATTAGCTTTGTTATTTATTGTTTCAGGTATGATTACGGACTTGTTCATTGACAAGTACAAGTTCAAAGGAATTAATGTCAAGAGTCGTGTTCCCCAGCTTTTAGAAATATTGGACAACTATGGTAATCTTAATATCCAGCACCTTACAAACTTCTTTCAAGCACAGTAGAGGGTACAACTTGTATATGTTTAGTTTGTAGTATTGTATGAAGCATCTCTTGATGCAGGGAAGATAATGTATGGGAAGTTGAAGTACAAGTGAGTCCATCCAGGGTAGCTTTAATAAAAGTGTACAGTATAACAAAGTCTAGTGGTATTACTGGTATTTGAATGAGTGGAGTGAACTCTAGTGAATTCAGTGAGACAACTTCAATGTAAAAATGAACACTTCAGAAGGTATAGTTGTTGGTATATGAAAGAGACAACTGCAAGTGTGTTGAGTTAAACTCAATCTACTACTCTCAAAGGTTGCCCCTTCCATATACCAATATATTTTGCTGAATTAAATAAAGAAATCAACTCTTTAAAGAAATAGTTAGTTTATTAAGGAAACACTCCGTGAAAGAGGGTTGTTGGTGGTTCAGTTTGATCAGTTTTGCTCACTGCCTGTCATCTGCCTCACTTTATTCTTATCTCTCCTATGGGTAGTTAGTGATGCAGTGTCTGACACTGGTGAAGAGGGATGGTGTAACGATGGTTTAACAAGTACAGACAACTCATTTTACACAAGTTTGAAATACACGTTTTTGGTTGAACACAATGTGCCAATGTTTCGTCCCTTTTGGTCAACTTTTACGACCTACAGGGAACATGGTGGTAATGGTAGTGTGCTTGCAACCCCCAATACAGTATCTTTTTCCTAATACTCAGGGTGGTATCTAAGAAAGTGACAGGAACAAAATGTTCTTGTTTAGTGGAAACTTTTCACAAAAATAATGTTTCCAGTTCTCTGCCCTAGTCCCGATGAAATTACAATTTTCAACATTCATAAGTAATATACATTGTATTCTAAATTTAAACCTTATAAGATAAGAAAAGAAATTAATGAAGAAAAATTATTATTTTATTTTAAGAAATTTGCACAATACAGAGCCTTAGAATTAGAAACCATGAAGAACAGCTCTCAGTGCCCTAACCAACTATATCTTACTTTTAAATGATAATTTTCTTACAAAGTACATATATAATTTTTTTTTATTAAATGTTATTGTTTACGGAAAAAAAATATTCATGTATTCCATTGTACCGACAACAGCAGTAATGAACTAAATAATTGTGTGTAAGAAAACATCTCTCTTTGTACAATTAATACCTGTTCAGGGTCCATATAAAAATCTGGATGGGGTGAGCAAGTGCTGCATGATTAATTTTAAGATATACAAGACTAAGTATGTATTGTTAATGCATGAGGAACACCAAAAATTGGGCAGAATTTATAAGATGATGTGAAAGGACAAGATAGACAGAAACACCTTTAATCTTTTGATGAGAGTTGGAACAATAGCTGGAAAATTTATTCAAGTGTTTCAAGGTGGCTGAATATATCATGCTGGCATAGTTTGTACATTTTTCCCTTAAACTTAAACCAAGATATGCGTATGACACTTTTGCTTAAATCAAAAATACTGTTTTCAAATGGTTGTGCATGACAATGAACCTCAAAAATAAGTTTTGCTGCTGCCTTATTGTCACTGAAGATACTGTTCTTCCCATAGTGAATTTTCTATGCTTTTGTTCCAAACACATGCATTATTATAGGATTTTACAATACATTCTATTGGACATATGAAGTCTTACATGTAGAGGGTGAACAAAAAAAAAAAGTTGGTGTAAGGTTTTGAGGCAGTAGTCCAGATTTGGTTCACTTGAGTAGCCTTACTTCTTTGCAAAAGCAATTTTCATTGCATGTGTGGGAGTGATCTTGAAGCCTTGTAGGGCATCCTTGGCTGCTGCAGACTGCATTTCATTTTCAAATTCCACAAAAGCAATATCGTGGCGGCCAGGAACCAGGCGCACTTCCTTGAATCCTGGGAACCTGAAAAAGAATTATTCATTAACGTCCAAACCTTAAACTACTTGAAATACTAACACCTCTTCCTTGAACCTCCACTCATATACTTATTCTTTCACACTCCAGCCTCTTCTGGATACTTTAGCTGTCATCCATCTATAATTTCTTACACCACGTTTCCTCCAGAAACATTCCCTCTCCCTCCTTTCTTGTACGAGCTCTCCCCTACTATCAGGAACTCTTACATGCATGGTTTCCTTTACCCAATCCTTCCATCTTACAAACGGCCTTTCCCTCTTCCCCCCACTTTCTTCACAAACTCTTCACTCTTGTTTCTCTCAAGAAAGACTGCATATTATTATTATTGTACTACAATGTAGTACAGTAAAAGTCCATTAATCTAGTTTGCAAATCAGCTTTATGCCATCTCATCAGGATTGCTGGACAATTGCATTGTACTAAACGAACAGGACTCATCAATATCTAATAACTCAAGACTGGTGTCAGGGTTATGTGTAGAAGCAAAAATGGCAGTAGCCCATTCCCAACTGTAAAATAAGTTAGGTTAAACTGATGCTCTTACGCAGTGCTAGACTTGCAATTACATTGTTGTTCAGCTGTTTTCTGGGACAATGACTCGCTACCTCTTGTCAAGGGTTGACACTATAGCCATTATATCTCTACATATAAAGACTGGACATCTTTTAATGTTATGTGTCCAAGCAGACAACAGGTCTCAGTTACTACCAAATTCAAAGGGATGTCAAACTTATGACGGAAATGGGTAACAAGAAAATTCCATGTTAGAAAAAATGTCTTTTCTTTTCAAACTCTATGACTTGTACAGCATCAACCTGAAAGTAATCTTCAATTATCCATCAAAAAAATGAGGGAACAGAACCCAAGACTACTTAATGATGTGTTCACGAGGACATTATCTTGTCACATTCAAGACAACTTCCACTACAACAGTTATGCAGTGCAATCAAAACCTGTGGCTCCTAGTGGTAACCTTTCTGTACCAGATACCAGGATTTGATCCTTGACCAGTGGTGTGCTATGATGTCCTTTGGAGCAACAAGATAAGATTCACAGTGATAAACAACATTCAAGGTCACACGTACCAATGCCCCAGCAGTGGATATTCACAGAACTGGTTCCTTGGGCTGGTGGATCCATGGGAACCGGTTCCATGAGGAATCATGAAGGGCACCCGTGGTGAATATGAAGTATCGGAACCTCCAGCAGCTGGCTTGACGCTTACCAGTGTGAAGCAGTTCCAGGATTCATATAGAATGCTGGCGGGGAGTATTAAGGCGAGTGTGTTGAGACGAATCCCTGCATGTTGGGACGATTACCAACTCCCAAGAAGCCAAGACTCTTGGGATGGATAATTAATGGATGCAGGGATGCTATTTATTATATTACACTCAACTTCGTTCATTGGTGAATACTATTTACAATACTTCTCAAATATTTTGTTTATGCGTATTTTCTAACACTACATAACTTAATACGGCATTAAGTATTTATGAGGAACCGTTATGGCAAAACCGACTCGCAGACTCGGAACCATTTCCTAGCCAGTCGTGGCGTAGATTTAACCTTGAATGTTGTCACTCACTGGGAATTTTGCCTCCCTGCTCCAAGGCACACCATGGCACTGTTCAAGAGTCCAGCAAAGTATCTGGCACAAAAAGCAAGTCTCCTCTAGCTGGGCAGTAGAAACAACAGGTTTGTGTTGTGGTGCATAATGTAACTGTCATCATGAATCCAGCGTGATAATATCCTCACAGACACATCACACAGCAGTGTTGGGTTCTCTTCCCTCACTAATTCAAAGATAATCCAAGATTACTCTCAAGTTGACATTGTACAAAAGTTTGAAGAGAGGTTTTGCATGCCTTCCCTGGTGTGTTTTCTTGTAGGAAATTTTGTCGTCAGTTTCCATCATCTTCACATACCTTCGAATTTGGTGGTAAATGACACCTGTCTAACCTTGTAAAGATGTGATGGTTGTCCAACATAATCCCTTGAGATGTTGTAGCAAGTCATTATCAAAAAGCTGAAGAACAATGTAATCGCAAGCCTTCTTAGAGGTTAGAGGAGCAGGATGTCAATTTATCACCTCTATCCTTTGACAGCTGTAGACTAGCTAATCATTTTTTCCCCTCCTTTGCACATCATTCCACTCCCAGTCTCAGTTAGTTAATGCAAAAGGATCAAGCGCCAGACATCTAAGGTGATATGGTGCTATTTTAATCTAAAAGATAGACGGTATAGTAGAGGTGATGGTTAGGCAAATTATGTGGAAGGAAAGAGCAATTAGTTATAGTCAAAAGATTAGATCAAATGAAGGATGTGTATTTGTTGTAGGAAGGAAATTATGTTAGTGGAGGTAATTTCTATGGGTTAGGTTGCGGGGACCACGGATATTCCAGTGAAGAATGGACATCAATGAATAATATAAAAAAAAGTAGGAGTTGTAGAAGGAAGGGCAGTATCTGGGCAGGAAGGATTTTGGATTGAGGAACATCAAGTTGTGATAATGATAGGGATAGAAGTAATGGGTAATTAGGAGAGGTAGAGGGATCAGAAATAGATGTTATAGAAGTAAAAGCAGTATCTGGGCAGGATGGATTTTGGATTGAGGAATTATGTAGCAGGGATTCACGAGACTCCAGGAGGTAAAGGATAGCCAAGAAGAGATTTTCTAGATGTAGTTGTGAGGGTGGGAGGTGAAGAGTGGGGAAGGAGTAGAGGTAGGAGGAGGAGGAGTAGGGGGAGGGGGTATAGGAGTGGGAGGAAGGTTATTGGGTGGTTGATGAACTTCTGAAATACAGAGGATGTTCTTGGAGGTGGTATGTGGTGGGGTAGAGGATGGAAAAGGGAGTGAGGTATCAATGAAAGGTTCTGCTATGAAGGCTTCAATGTCAGAGATGGTCTCACTAGGGAAAGAAGGGGATGAGAGAGTGGGAGTAAACATTTTCTCGGCTGGAGGTTGTAGGGAAGAAGTTTTAGTGATTAAAGAGGAAGTAGAATCAGTAAATGGTTTTGGAGGAGAAGCACAGGAGCGATGCTTGGTGTTGGTACAGGAATATGACGTGGAAGATGGGTAATGTTTGAAGTTGAAAGAGTAGAGGTTGGGGTATGTGGGTTTAGGAGAGAAAAATTATTATTCACTGGCACTGAAGCAAGTACAGGGTGGGTGAGAGAAATGGAAGAGGTATTTGTGCTAGATGAAGGAACAAGAGGAGTGGGAGAGGAAGGTGTGTGAGTGGAAGAAGAAAGATGGAATGTAGTAGTAGGACGAGTCAGTGTTAGTGGTGGTTTGTGGGATATTAATGGAGATGCGCTGAGAGAGGAATCTGTTGGAAGCCACAGAGACGGGCTTCTTGTCTAGCTTCTTTGAGTGTTCAGTCATGTTTGAAGCAAAGGGCAGCAACCTCTGATTCCAATTTATAAACAGAGCAGCCTCTAAAGAAGACATGTTCTTAGGTGCAGTTTGCACAGATGTGTATTGTTGAAGGGCAGTCAGTTTGTACGGGTATGGCCAGGTGAGGCACAGAGAGGGCAATGTGCAGTGGATCTACAGTATTTTGCTGGATGTCTGAATCTCCAGCAGTTTTGGCACTGACGTGGGGGAATGTAAGGTTTAACCTTACAGAAGGCTCCACCTATGTATACCCTTTCTGGATGATCTTGTCCTTTAAATGCAATTCTTGCAATATTTACTGGATGTTTGCGACGGCCATGAGGATTAATAGTAAAGCAGGACACATGAATGATATCATGTTCGTCAGCAATTAGTTCAAAAAGGTCAGGAGAACAATCAGACCAACTGATGCCGTCTGGGCAGATATCATTGCGAATGAGAACGGTACCAGTAATGGTTTTCCATCAAGCCCTTTTAGAGTGAACATTGCTTCAGCTTCTGATTCTGTCAACAATGACTATGCGAGATTTGTCAGGTTGTGTGTGGAAGGTTACCCTTCCCGCCTGTCTTTGGATGCATTTCTGAAATTGGAAAGTGTTTTTTGAGTATGGAGCATGAGCAGGGATATGGAAGTATTTGTTCCATCGGCGAGGACCAAAGAGGATAGATAAAGGAAGGTGATTAGTGGTAGTGGATGGGCGTGGGCGAGTATGAGAGAAGGGAACAGTCTGAGTTATAGAAGAGGTAGAGGCCAGGGTGGAGAGTTGGTGAGTGGTTTTACTTTTTGGTGGTATATATGGTTCCAAGGTGGTTATTCTGGAGGAAGATACAGATGTAGAAGTAGGGGTTAGTGTTGGTGTTTGAGAAATATGTAAAAGAGGAGGTGGATGAGACGAGGAAGTTGACAGGTGGGTGGTCAGAGGAGTTTTCAGAGCTGTGGTCAGAGGTGTGTCCTTGTCAAAGCCAGGGAAGTCGGGGGATTAATTTTTTGAGATGCATTCCCCAGTGCACTTGTTAAATTGATATTTTCATAATTGGCCATGGTAAGCCGAGTTTAAGTGGGGGATATAACTGGTCTGCTGCCCAGAACATCCATGGAGAGTAAGGGCAATGAAAAAGGAAGGGTATACTGTGACCATGACACCCTCAGTCCGTTACAGTTTAGCTCTTACAATTTAGGAAAAAAGGGGATAGTAAGAGGTTAAGAAGAAAAGATCAATGAAACAAGGGGAAGCAAAGCTAGCAAGAGAAAAAAGGCCAAGCGAAAACTGGTTGGATCAGAGACTGAAGTCTGAAGCTTCACAGCATCAGACCTCAATCTCTGGTCCCTAAGCCCCTCCACAACGGCAATGGGCTTGGAAATGGAGGGGCCCAGTCTCAGTTGCTACACGTGTAAAACCCTCACATAGAATACCCATGCTACTCCACAATAAGTGTGTGTTTTTACTAATTCAAACTACAGTACAAATTCAATTTAACATACATCCATACCACCACTGTTTCACCTCCATATTGTAACATTTCTGCAGTTATTCCATCCACACCTGCAGGTTTGGCACACTTAAGTTCCTCTATTGCTTTTTTTTACTTCCTTTCTATCAATTCCTTTCTGCACACACACTTGCTTTTCACCTGCTTCCACACCCATGCTTGACACTATGGCTTCCCTTTCTGTCTTCTCATTCATTAAACATTCTAAGTGACTCTTCCATACTTCTTTCACCTCCTCTTTACCACTTACATGAACTCCATCCTCTCTCTTAATTCTCACATCCATATCCCCTCCTCTTTCTTTCTAACTTTTTTCCAAAACAACTTTATATTTTCATTCAACTTCTCACTCATCTTTATATTAAACTCTACGTCCACTATCCTTTTACTCTCTTTCACTAACTCCTTAACCTTAACAACTTGTACTCAGTTATCCTCCTCACTCTGATTTCTTCTTCCACATTTTCTTATTTGCTCTCCTCTTCCTTCATCTCATCTGTTCACCATACACTTCCTTTCCTCTGACCCCTCACTCGTCTATTCCCAACCACTTCTGTTGCTACTAGTCACTGCACCTCTAAACACCTGAAATACCTCACTAACACTTACTCCCTCTTCAACTATCAACCTAGCTTCTTTCAGTCTCTCACACACCTCTCTTTCATAATTCCTCTTTAACCTCTTACCTAACACCTAACTCACCTTTCCCTTGCCATTTCTCCTGCCATACTCCCATCTACCTTTCATCGTTATTTTGGCAAACACAACATAGTGATCTGACCCTCGAAATATCTCTCTCACTGTCTAGGCATCCAACACATCCTTCCTCAATTTCTCATCCACTGCTATGTAATTAATCATATTCTTCTGCTCACCCCTCTCATCTTTCCTTCTTCATGTGTACCTGCGGATCATTTTATGCTGAAAAAAGTGTTTGTTAAGAATAGCCCTCTTGCCATACATGTGTTCACTAGGTACTCACTATTTTCTTTCACTCTATCTACGCTCCACTTTCCTACCTCACTATTTCCAAACCTTTGATTCATATCTCCAATAAACATTATCATACCCTCTCTTCCAATCTCCATCAGACAATCATTCATATGATTCAAGAAATTACTCATCTCTTTTCTCTCCCCTTTCCGTTTCTCGCATTTACAGGTGCATACACACAGACCCATCCACATTTCACTATTCCTACCTTCCCAATTGGCCACATAAACCTAGACCCCTTCCATTCATGTGCTTCTATGCCTTCCCATACCTATGAAACATTAGGAGTGCACATCCTTCCTTTCCCCTTCTCTTGCTTTCCTCATCCACACCATACCACACCACTCTATCCTACTCTACAAAACTGTTTCAATGTCCAGTGACACAACTTTGGTCCTGCCTCTGAGTTTGTACTACATTGACAGAGGTGTTGGAAGCAAGAATTAACATGTGAAATACTGTAGCACTTTGACTTTCCTCCACAAATAAGTGTTGTGCACTTATTGCAGAAATATGCCTGATATAGGGGGTTTATTTGCCTAAAACGTAAAGAAGGAATTGTTTCTGCTATACAAAGCAAAGAAAATTTTCTTCTAAATTGGTTTACATTAAATCGAGCTCATTCTGTATTACTGTGATCCCGGCCACAATGACAAGCACTGTGTATGGAATTAGTCCACTGACTCCACCCTTACATTTATCTCCACAACATGCTTGTGCCAAGTAACACGATTTTTACACCGTCTAGTTTCTTGTTGTAAACCAGAACTAGAACTTTCACTAATCCCTGCCAAGAAGGTAATGATGAGTAACAATGTTTCTAGACTCAGGTCAGCAGTGTGTACCCAGCAACGAAAGATCAACTTAACAATATAATTATTTTCCTTGTCATCAAGTTATTCAAGATCCTGATGCAATTCACAACATATTTCTCTCCAAGCAGTTGTGGTCAAATTTCAATTCCTGTAATCATCTAACAGGTTGATTCTTGTCTTGTACTACTGGTTTATGCTCAACAATATTATATAATCTACATCTATTTCACTACTTCCACTACTGATGTAAAATAAGTCACTTCAATGCAGTTTTCTGACATGTAGTAATATTAAGGTGAAGAAGCGACTAATAAGTAACACAAGACAGAGTGCAGAATAGTGTGAAGAGAGGCATCAACAAGTTAGTCATTTGGGTGTGTGTAGTGCTGTGACTACCAAACACACACTAATGACTGGACCTGTCTCTGTCTGTCTACACACTACTCTACACTCTGGCATCTACACATGGCTGCTACTCAGGCCTGGTCTTCACCTTAGTATTACACATCTTTAACAGTACTGAAATAACTTATTTTATATCAGTATAGAAAGTGATGAAATCAACATACCGTATTTCCTACCATTATAAGACGCACTTTTTTTTCCAAAAATTACCCAGCATCTTATACACTGATGGTTAGGTTTTTGAGAGCCTCAGTACAGAGGTTACTGGTACTAGGCTAACACTTAAACACCCCTGTTTGATACACTAGTTCCCTGTTGACCCAGAAAGAAGTTTATTATTACAAATCAAAATATTATTAATTTTGCTAATATTATTTAACATTTTGAAAATGGGACACAGGTAAAAAAAAAAGTTACCCATTTGGATAATTTTTTTCTTGATCTTGGTACTTTGTTGGTGATGACGTGTTGGCCATTGTTGTTTTGGTGTATGCTTTGTATGCTTAGCCTTTGTAACAGTCCTTCTTAAACAAGGAGTTCAGTTGGGGAATAACCAGTAACCTATAATCTTAGACCAAATTTCAACTGAGACTATGAAGCTCAAGGACAATGTGGGGTTTAATCTGATTAATACCAGTATTCATAAGATTGTTGTATGTTATGCTTAAGTAGTTCAGTAGCAGAATATCTTTTAACCTACAATCTTTGATCAAAATTCTATTAAAGAAAAGTGGGGTTTTTAGTTTCTTCCTAAATATTCCATGCAAAATTAAAGATGCATCTTATACGCCAGTGTCTCATATGGCGGGAAATATGGTACATTATCTAAAATCTGTCATTTGGGAAGACACCAGTGTTATGAGACAAAAGTCAACCTGTTAGATGATTATTAGAATCAATATTTGACCATATAGGAATGCAGAGAAATATGTTGTGGATTTCACCAGGCTTTTGAATTACTCAGTGACAAGAAAACGAAAGATTGTAACCAATGTATCTTTTGTTACTAGGCACACACAGCTGATTCGTGTTTAATTAGTGTAACCCCATTGCCTACATTTTGGTTACGTTCACTCTTGAGCCAGCATCTTCCTCCTCCTCCTCCTCCTCCTGAAACTACCACTATTATTACTACTACTACTATTACTATTACTACTACTACTACTACTACTACTACTATCACCACCCCCACTACTACTACTACCACCACCACCACCCCCACTACTACTACTCCTCTTGAAGCCAATGTTTGTTTGAAACCATGCATGGCATCACACTTCAACTCCCTAATTACAAATAGTATCACTTACTGTGTAAAGAGCATAGACAACATCATCTCAGATGTCTCATCTGGAAGATTAGTGAGGAAGAGAATTTGGTTGGGAGGTTGTTCAGGCACCCCAATACCACCGGCCCCGTGCACTGGTGGAGGCTGGTTGAATAGGCTTGGACGTGGAGGTACAACGGTGGCCCCGGGTTTTACTGAAATGATGCAATAACACTGAATAAAACTTGAAAAATAAACTGCAAAATGCATCTTTATGTTAGGAATCAGCCTCAGAAAGCCACATGCTTTTGAGGAGCCAAAGTTTCAGCAGCTGTCAGGCTGGTATGCCTGACAGTCTACGAGTGCAAGGATATTCTCATCATAAAAACTTGTATAGAAATACCTAGAGAAAACAGAGAAATGAAGAGACAAGACAGATAGTGGAATAGCATTAAATTATTCATATATGTTATGGATGAAAAACCTATTTGAATGCAGTATGTAATGCAGCAGCAGACCATGTTTGTGAAAAAATATATACATTATGACAAGAGTAATTATTTGTTTGAATTAGGCAGCTTATGACTGAAGATATAATGTGGGTGAAAACTACTCAAGGAAAGTTATTGCATCGGGAATAACATGAACACAACAACAGCATATATTCTTAAGAAAAAGCAAAGTTGTCAAGTATTTAAATAATTTGGCATAATAATATAAAAAAAAAAGGCAGGATAAAAACAGCATTGTTAAACCATTAAGAAACAAATACCCTTGGGTCAAAATGTAACAACTAAAAAATTGTGTTTTACAAATTATGTAACAATAAAAATGGTGTACCCCTCCTTGGGCTCATCACACTGGTGAAGGTGCATCAAGCTCAACTCTCTGACCTCAAGCTGATGGCTGAGTCAGTAATATGAATCAAAGGGCGATAAACACTGTACATGCTTATGCTGTTTGACAACAGTAAAATTATACTCCCTGAGCCAATATCAAGGGATTTGGTGTCTCATTAGTAAGCTGGTATGTAATCCTCTTGAAAACATGATGTACATTTACATAGACTATCCTTTATCCCGATGGCAGCTAACAAAACTGCAGTCATGTACAACTATTCAGTTAACTAGTTTCTTAGAACCTGATTCAATGTTTTTTTTCCTATCTGTGTTCAGCCTTTCCATTCAAACCATCCAATCATCCTCATTATTGATCTCCACATAGCTAAGCCATTGTCATCTATGTCCATCTATCACATGTTGGTGATGAATTCAAATGTAATCCCAGATCTTCTTGGTTTCATCTATTGAATCATCTATTTCACTAACAATGCACATCCAATAAGCATTCTATCATATCTGATTCATTATCATAACAGTAAGGTTTAATTGAAAAGAACATACAGCATACCTAAGGAAATAAAATTTAATTTTTAATTTTTAAAATCTATCGATCTACATATTTACCTGGCCGACATCCCACAAAAGGGTGTTATCCAAGACAAGGCAAACGCACGCACGCACACACCCACACCCATGTATTCCTCTCACTTAACACCTTGGCCCGTCAGGGAGAAGACAGCCATCACCAGGAATTAACTAGAACCACACATGTACCAAATCCCTATAATGCTTCATATAACATTTATAAAACTACACTGAATAGTATAACATTACAATAGTGTATGTTAATGTAAATGTTATTTAACATTACACACCTTACTGAATATGTATACTATATGTATATATAACAACTTAGCCCAGACAACATTGAACTGGTGTGAGCCTTGGTATTGTGTTTCGTTGGGTGAGTTGACCTGTTTGAACATGGTGATGTGAAGCCAGCCAGGTTCAAGCCAGGTTGGAGTTGGTACAGTGGAAGCATTCGGTTACAACATAAGGAAGGATTGGTATTGGACTTATACTATTGTTATGGTGTTTGTAATACCTTACTGTATCATTGCATATGTATGTTTTAGCTTATGCTGCTGTAAAGATGCCATACGTATATGTTAATGGATTACATTTTGGTGAATGAGATTTAAGTTTCCTTGAGTAATGATCTGCACAAGTGTTGGTTAATAGTCATCCAAAAAGTGATGAGGCTTAGGATGTTGTTTTGTGTTTTGTTTCTTGTGTTAATACTGAGAAATGTTAAGGAAAAGGTTGAAAAAGGTTTGTATTATAGCAATGTGGAAAGTTTTGATTGAAGTTACTATTGTTAAAATTATTTACTGTATTATTTATGTTCTGACGATTATTTTTGGGTTGAAATGTCATTAGTAACTTATGTAAAACAGGAACTTACCTTTCCTATGATGCTGATGATATATTTCTGTTTGCCTTTCCAATCATGAGAATGATAATGATGACAAAAAAATACATCCATTTCTACATCTATTTTTTCACTATCACCTCACAAGGATAAGTTGTAAGTAAATATAATAGTAAGTAAATAGTAAACAAATGTTAAGTTAACTACAACTTAACATTTGAATATATGAATGAATAAAGATAAATTAATTAATAATAAATGTTTCATTCAGTGTTCCTTAGATGCTCGTGACAAAATAATATTGATAAATTATCAAAGAGCCACAACATCAGTGGTGATAAGGCACAAGTATGAACAGGTATTAACACACCTTTAATAAACACAACACACTCACCTGAAACAACACCAGTAGCAGGTACAGTTGGTGCTCCTTTCGTATCCTTTCCTTTCTTTTTCTTTTTCTCTTCCTCCTTCCGTTTCGTTCCCCGTTCTTTGTAGGTGCCTTTCTGCTTCGCTATTAGGTCGGAGTCACTCTTGCTGTAGGCGATTTTCTGTAACATTTAAAGTTATCCTTCAAACTACAACACAAATGACACGATGCCTCAAAAAAATAAACACAGTGCAGTCATTCTGTGGGAAAGAATATATCTATACATTTTACAATACTTAACATAGGTACAACTAAGAAGCCTTGGCCATGAACCAGCTGACAATGATGTGAATGATGGAACAACAAAATTAAAACCACACCAAGTGAAGATGATCAGGAATTGGACAATCAAAGTGAGACATCATCGATCTATCTAAAGGGCAGATGAAGTAAAGAATCCTAAAACAGTGTGATTCATGCTTCAGAAGTCTAAAAGAATGCTAAGATAAAAGTATAATTTCTTGTTCAATAAGGAAGAAGCTACCACCAATGAAGAACTTGACAAAAAAAAAAATTCAGAACATGAAGTCCAGAAAAGCTTTAAGTGCTTAAGTTAAAACTTTTATTAATTTAATTTATTTATTGAACAATCTTTTATTCTCTATAAAGTTGGCAATAAGCTATAAATGACAGCTGCACTTGTGTTATTGCTAATATGGCTAATTTGTATCACATAAAAATTCTAGTTTCAATAGGAAAAATATAAAATGTTATCAAATAGTCCGGCCACAAAAGCCTAGCAACCTACAACCAATTCAAATCCTCACCACAAATGATAATGGATGTTTAGACATGTATGATACTTCTAGGCATACAAGAGACACTGTACCATAGATAAATAGTGACTAACTTGTAACAAAACAAAGGTAAGACTGATAACAGTAGTGTTACACGAGTTCAGTGACTGAGAATAAATTCACATTTTTGTCAAATGTGAGTGTAAGCTAATTTGGTTCAACTCACGTGAGTATTTTTTTACCATCTGCAAATTCTGCAAGTCACATCCACCCCCGTAAGTACATATTGAGTGAGAACCAAGACTAAACCAAGGTGCAATTGGAGGTGGTGTCCATCATTTCTGATGCAGCTCTTTTCCTCAATTACATTAATACTACTATATGCAAAGTATTTTATAATAACTCTTGGCAAATGCAACACACCAGATGCTTGTGCTGTCCATGTATGGGTGAAGATATTACAAGAGTGTGTCGGAGGCGAACAAAAATGTGGTATCAAAGTAATATTTGTGTTGAGGGTGTTCATGTAACTAAATTGGTGGAACAAGTGTGGGAGGTTTTTTTCCTTTCCCTTAGCCTTACCAAGCCACTTTAAGTAGTACATTTGTTGACAATTAATTCTTTTGTCTATTAGTATATTTTGAACAGTCCATTGAGTTTGATGCCTTTTCATATTAAAAGCCATAGAAAGGTAAAAACATTCTAGACTGATATTGGCAAGATATAAACAACACAGCTACATCAAAAATTTTAAGCTAAACTAACCTAACCTAATTTAATTAACAAGTACACCTTCCCTCCAGATATCGTTCATTTTGATTTACATTAGATGTGCAAGTGATCAAATATTGACGATAGTCAGCACCAGCAGTATTAGCACAGTCAGATAAATTGTACTTAGGGCCCAATAGAGAATTTGACCAGCCCTGGAGCAACACGTGGAGCGAGTGAGGAGTGAAGGATGAGGAGGTGTGTAGAACTGGTGTTTTGAGAGAGTTGGCTGGTCAAGCAGAGTAGAGTTTATTGAGGTGGTTTGAACACATGGATGGAATGGAGGAAGACCGGCTGGTGAAGATAATGGGATCTGATGTGAGAGGTATAAAGTTGAGAGGAAGGACACAAATGGGATGGATGAATGGTGCGAAAAGAGCATTGAATAAAAGAGGAATGTCTGTAGAGCAAGGAAGGATGATTGTGCATGATAGAGGTGAATGCAGAACAGTGATGAATGCATGAGTAATGATGTGGCCTTGAAAACCCTAGGAAGAGATGGCCTTGAAAACCCTAGGAAGAGATTCCCACACATCTGGTATGATCTGTAGATCAGATCAGGTACAGGGAAGGAGAGGGTCTTTATGTACACGAAGTGGCAGAGGCAAGCCATTCAGGCTCTGTTGTGGAGGTGACTCCTGCCCTGAGTGACTCAACCTCTGCACAGTGTGGGTAAAGTGACCTTCTCTTCCCCTCCATGAATCTAAAGGCTTAGTAAGAGGAGTGCATGTGTATGGATGTGTGTATGCTTGCCTTATCTCGGCTACCCTCCTTCAGGAGAATAACAGCCTATTATATGGATACATAAATCATCATCTGATGTGAGAGGTGTAAGGTTGGAAGGAAGGAAACAAATGGGATGCATGGACAGTTTGAAAAGAGCATTGAATAAAACATGAATATCTGTGGAGCAAGGAAGAATGATTGTGTGTGATAGAAGTCAATGGGGAATAGTGACGAATGCATGATTCAGGACGCTGCTTTGACCACCCCCGGAAGAGGTTCTCACGCATCTAATGTGACCCTTGAATCAGATCAGGTACAGGCAGGGAAAGGGGTAAGAGTTACCTATGAAGCGGCAGGGGTAAGCCTCTGGACCCTGTTGTAAACATGACCCCACCCTCATCCCCACTTGCATGACTGACCTCACGCACGGAGTTGGGCACAGTGCCTTTCTCTTCTCTAGGGGCTTAGGGGCTAAGTGAGAGGAGTGTATGTAAGAGTGGGAGAATGTATATGTATTTTGTCTCAGCTACTCCCTTTTAGTGGATGACAGTCTGGTATATAGATAGATAGATAGATAGATTATCATTCCATCGATTCTATAAGCTCTGATGCCTCGTTCTCTCTAGGAATGTCCTCCATGCAGAGGGTCACAGTAGAAGAGCCTTCACCTCTCCCTATCCACACACTCCCTCCTTGCTTGTTCAATCCCTCCTCAATCAACAACTCTTTCATGCATGCACTCCTTCATCCTATCACTCCATCTTACACCTGGCCTCCCTCTCCTTTTAGGACCATAAGTTTCACTCACATACATTTTTTTTTTAAACTCTTCACTCCATATGATCAAACCACC
>JAXIVD010005602.1:2500-28188 GCA_036785275.1 Cancer borealis
GAAATATACTGATTTAGGATATGTATGTTTTATTTATTAGTGGACGTAAAAGACATTGCTGGTAATACGTATATAACAATCAAACTAAATGCTCCAAAAAAGCACACAATGTACACGCACATTAATACAACACTATAAATGCAATGATTTCGATGAAAAAAAAAGTACAAAACGATTATATTAAAGATAGAATCACCAACAAAATGACGCAGCTTGAACCAAACATAACAAAACATTTCACTCACTGCTCTAGTTGATGTTGTTCTTTCTTGTTGTTTTTTCATGTTGTTTTCCTTGCTTTTTGTTGTTTCATAGCGTGGCGAGCCGTGGCGCTGCGAATACCCTTAAAACAGGGCCTTTTGACAGAATTCGTCAATAGCAGCCCAGGAGTGGGGTTGCTGTGCTGACTGAGGGAGAGGCGAGATGAGGAGGAAGTGTGGCTGGGTGACGGGGAGGGGAGCGGCGAGGGGGTGGAAGGTGGTGATGGTGGTGGTCAGTCAGAGAGCCTTCTTGTCATCGCAGTAAAAGTTGGAGAAAATATTGTATAAAATGGGATATACGTTCTCAAAGGAAGGTAATGAGTTTATATATATATATGATATAATATTTAAAAGTATTATGAAGGTTATTGTTTATTGATATTAGTTAGGTAAATAGCTTTGTCGCCTCCGTTATAGTGTTTCATTGGTCGACTGAGGGAGGCGAGATGAGGAGGAAGTGTGGCGGGGTGACGGGGAGGGGGAGCGGCAAGGGGGTGGAAGGTGGTGATGGTGATGGTGTGTGTGTGTGTGTGTGTGTGTGTGTGTGTGTGTGTGTGTGTGTGTGTGTGTGTGTGTGTGTGTGTGTGATGCAATGGCCAAATTATGTGACCACCACTTCGCAATTCATTCTCTTTTCTCAATCACTCGACCACCTCACCCACCCACCCTCCCTTCTCTCTCTGGCCCCTTCCTATCTGCCCTTCTTACCTTGGAGATAACTTGAAGGTGGAGGTGGTGGAGGAAGTGGAGGAGGAGGTGGAGGAGGAGGGGGAGGAAGGAAGATGAGAGAGGAGAGTGTGGGAGGAAGTTGTTAAGTGAAGAGGGAAGACAAGGAGGAACAGATGGAGAAAGAGAAGGAGGAGGAAGATAAGAGGAGGGGAGAGAGAGAGAGAGAGAGAGAGAGAGAGAGAGAGAGAGAGAGAGAGAGAGAGAGAGAGAGAGAGAGAGGGGGATAATTAGAAAGAAATTATGAAAAAGTTAGACAAAAAAGTATAAAACGTAAGAAAGGAAAACAGGAAATAAATTCGCGAAAAGTTAAATACGAAAGAAAAAAATAAGTAAAGTTATATGATAAAAAAAAACACAAATATAATAAAATTTTTAAGTGGAAGGAAAAATAAACTGAAATTTAACCTTATACCAACCACTTGATATTTTTTTCCTCCCCTTTTGCTAACCTAACCTAGATATTAAAATGTTTCCTAACCCTTTACCTTAATTAACCTATCACACCTGGCTCTAATCAGTCCTTAGAATACCTGTTGGAAAAGTTATAATTGACGTAGAAGTTATATACACTAAGCAAAGCAAAGTTATTATAAGGCATCGTAAGGTTATAGTAAAGTTATAGTTACATGCTACATCGTTATATATGTAGTAACTAAAATATTATTGACGAATCTCACTACTGACGGAATGGGAAAAAAAAAACCTAACATAAAAGTAAGTATATAAAATCCGGTTAAAGTTTTCATTCCGTTTATGTCTCGGGAGCTTCAACGAGCCGCTAAAATGCATGTTAGGTATATCCGAACATGGTTATAACTGCGACTCCTCCCTTCCGAACACGGCTTTACAATCACTACCCGACCGATCTTACGTCTATATCTGATTACCGACTCATCCTTCCAAGCGAACCTCATCTCACCTCACCTCACCTCACCTTCCTCAATAAGGCAATGCACCACCCCTCCAAGTCTCTCCCGCTGCGAAGAACCTCACCTCTCTTACCGCCCTGCTACTCCATAATGTTTAAGGCAAGACACCCTCCCTCCGCGTCCCTCCCGCCGGGAAAGACGACCCACGCCCTTGCTACTCACTCATAATGTTCCTACTGATCCCAAGACGATAAATAAATATAAATAAATAGGTTGATATAAATCAATCAATAGATAAATATATAGATTAATCAGTTGATCGATAGATAATAGAATAACCAGATACTCAGACAGACAGATAAATATAGAATTGATGACTAATTACACTTAGCAGGATAAAAATAGCAAATAATGATGTCAATAAATAAACTTTATGCATAGACAACTTAATGTGATGTGATAGTAGATAGAACGAGAGAGAGAGAGAGAGAGAGAGAGAGAGAGAGAGAGAGAGAGAGAGAGAGAGAGAGAGAGAGAGAGAGAGAGAGAGAGAGAGAGAGAGAGAGAGAGAGAGAGAGAGAGAGAGAGAGAGAGATAACAGCAACACCGAAGATAAAAAATAATAATAAAGAAAAAAACATGAACCCATTATCACAGCATCCTGTCTGATAGCACACACACACACACAACACACACACACACACACACACACACACACACACACACACACACACACACACACACACACACACACACACACACACACACACACACACACACACACACACACACACACACACACACACACACACACACACACACACACACACACACATACAGACGGACGGAAGGGTTCTGGCGCCAGTGGTGGTGATGGTGGTGGTGGCGGCAGACGGCAGACAGAGGGGGGCGGCGGTAAGGGAGGGGAAGGGGGATAGGGGGGGTTAGAGGGGTTGGGAAACACCTGGACGGGCAGGTGTGTAGCTTCTAATGACCCATCACCTACATCTCCGCCCCTAAAAATTTGGAATTCCATCCTAACTTAAAGAAATATAATCAAAATCTACCCTAAAATTATCTATAAAACCACCAAACACTTATAACAAATTCCTTTCATAATGGATATTGAATCTAAGTTATGCTCTGTTAAATTTATATGTAGTTTGTTTATATTTTTCCGTATATTTGATTTTTCTATCTTGTTCGTTGATGAGGGATTAAGGGAAGAGGGATTAGGAAGGCGTCAGGGGAGGCGAGGTGTGAAAACCCGCAGATGAAGGGAAGGGAAGGCAAGTGTCAGGTAAATATATTTATCAGGGATCACACTCAAAATACGTGAAATCTGTATGTATGTATGTATGTATGTATGTGCGTGTATGTGTGTGCGTATGTGCATGGGTGGTTGTCGAATCAGCTTCACACCTGAGTGATGTGTGTGTGTGTGTGTGTGTGTGTGTGTGTGTGTGGTTGTCGAATCAACCTTACACACCTGCGTGGTGTGTGTGTGTGTGTGTGTGTGTGTGTGTGTGTGTGTGTGTGTGTGTGTCCCCCCTACAATAGCCTTTCATCACCTCGAACCCTCATGAGACTAAACCTTCCCTCCTTCCTTCCCTCCCTCCCTCTTTCCCTCCCTCCCTCTTTTCCTCCCTTCCTCCCTCCCTCCTCCCCTCCCTCCCTGCTAATTGCCTCCAATAAGTCTTTGAGATGAGCTACTAACCACGACTCCTTATTGTCTAGGGTGCTAAGGGGGGGAGGTGTGAAGTGGAGGGAAGGAGGGAGAAAGGGAGGGAAGGAGGGAAGGAGGGAGGGATGAGGAGGGGTAGAGGTGTGAATCAGAGACTAAGGGAGGAGAGGAGAGGAGGGAGAGAAGGAAGGAGGGAGACAGTGAGATAGGTGTGTATGAGGAGGGAAGGGAAAGAGAGGGAAGAGGTGAGAAGAAGGAGGAGAGGTAGGAGGAAAAGGAGGAGGAGGAGGAGGAGGAGGAGGAGGAGGAGGAGGAGGAGGGGGAGGGATGGAAGACCTATTTTTACCTGTCCATTCTCACACCTGTTTCTTATGTTCTTGTTTTGCTTTTTAATGAGAATGTAATTATTTCTTTTTTCTTAATCTCTTGCATGTATTATTTCCCAAGAACTTTCGTGCCTTTGCTCTTAGTTTTTCGTAAATACAACTCAAGTTTAGTATTGTTATCATTATTGTTCTTTATTCAAGACATCAACCTATCATAAGTGACCATCTAAGTATAACTTTGTACATACTTTTTTCCATTATTAGCCTACTATTATTTCATATTTCTTACCATGTTACTATCATTATTATTATTATTATTATTATTATTATTATTATTATTATTATTATTATTATTATTATTATTATTGATGTTACCATTACTTTAATATTATTATCATTATTATCATATTATCATTGTCTTTCTATCCGCTACACAACTTGTAACATTTTCAGCCCTTGGGCTGCAATTTACCCCTAATAAACCGTTTATTATTATTGTTATTATTATTATTACGCACACACACACACACACACACACACACACACACACACACACACACACACACACACACACACACATACACACACACACACACACACACACACACACACACACACACACACACACACACACACACACACACACACACACACACACACACACACACACACACACACACAAAAAAAAAAAAAAACAATCAGATTACACTGACTGGCATCAGCTGAGTATGTCTAGGGATGTGCCCCTATCCGGTATACCGATATACCGGCCATTTCTCCGCATATCTTTACACACAGTTAATTAATGGTCCTGACATGTTATTTTTGATGTATTTAGTGATGGATTATAATAATATTTAGCAAACAGGTGTAGGTAACTTTCTCAGTGCATCAATTTATCTATCTATCTATCTATCTATCAGAGGCTTGTTGCAATTCCCGCTCAGCGACTCCCTTCAACCCTGCCCGCCCCTCACCGCTTTCTCTCAGGTCACGTACGCCAACCATTAATACATTGCACTCCACTCTTCTCAAAGGCAAAATCAGCAATCTTTTCTGTTATTCATCGTCAGCCCACTGTTGGTATCCTATGACTCACCCAACGGCAAAGGACACGCCCATATGGTACAAATAATTGACTTTAAATCTCAGAAAATACTTACCCTTACATCCGCATAGCGTTGAGTTCCCTAAATTGGTGTTGTCAGTCATTTTTGTATTCAATTGTTTTTACAACGCAACACAACCCAACGCAACACATTCCGCTTACACTCCACTATTAATAAAAGTGAAACGACGTATGCTGTTGCCTAAAATGTTTAAGTAATAAGATAATAAGTAAATTATATATGTGACGCACTTGTACATTCTCGCTAGCGTCCCTTCCCGCCCGCCACCACCCGCCCGGCCCGGCCCTGCCCTGCCCTGCCTGGCCCTGAGGAAATATGAGGTTAAATTTATGAGGTATTTATGAGACGCATTGCAACTTATGATTCACACTAACATTAATATTTTCACATGAATTTAAACTTTTACGTACGAGTCTCAAATCTTGTTAGTAAGCTTATTAATGACAGTAATGCAGACCAACCAATTGCACATGTTAATTAGCTGTGTGGCCGCCTTACAGGAACTAAACTCGGACTCAAAGTAACCGAATCAATCTATATGAACCGTAATTGAACCCTATAATCGAAACAATGAACAACCTTAGCAACTCGTTACGTACAGTGATAATTAACAGCCTGAAGGAGGAGGGAGCACGCCGTCACCGTCACCTTCGTCGCGGTCATGGTTGTGTGACTGGAGACGTTGACCTGACGCGCGAGGTTATAAAGGCGTCAGTTAAATCATTCCCATTACCTGTTCATGAAAAAAAGTGCTTTACACATATCTGTTCCGTTTTTTAATTGGTATTATTTTTCTTCATAATGTTTAGGAATAGTGTGGAATCAAAATAATGAAGCGATATTTTCTAGGTGTATAGATAGCTAGTGTCATATCAGAACTTTTCAATGCTTGGATAACTTATTAAGAGTGAATAAAAAGAATTTCATCTATTGACACCAGTATAAAGATTGCAAAGGTGTGTTTGTCTGTGGTCTTACCTGCATGTTCTGGCGCTAATCAGTTTTTTTTTTTTTTTTAATCTTAATGGTGATTTTACATTGAAGATTACGTTAGTAGGAAGCTGTAAGTCATTCCTGTGTTCTTGGTGTTGGTATAAGTGTATGTGTGTGTGTGTGTGTGTGTGTGTGTGTGTGTGTGTGTGTGTGTGTGTGTGTGTGTGTGTGTGTTGCGTGGGGTTGTGTAGCCTCCAGACAACCTTGTGTGGCGCCCAGACGCTCACTAACATGTGCTGCTCTGATCAGGTGTTAGCTTATTGGCGGCGGGAGAGAGCGAGAGACGGAGGGCGGGAGGCGGCAGGAAAGGCGAGATAAATAAAAGCACTCGGGCAACTTGTTACTTTTATTACTATTACTTGAGTTACAATATTTTGTACAGAAACTATATAATAAATTAATATTTTTTCTTTTTTCCTCCGACAAGTTTATAAAAATGCACTTCGCCTTTCTACTACACATGATATAGTACACCTTCAGGAGTCTGTTTGAAGTGGTGAGTATGTGGTATGTGGTGACGTTCAGAGGTGAGATTAGTGCTGCTGCTGCTGCTACTCACTCATTTACTCACTTCCCTTCACTCTGTCACTCTCATCATGTAGGTGCCCTTCAGCCCTTCAACACGCCGGGATATGCACCGCGCAGACCTCAAATAAAGCGAACTAAATGAAAATAATAATAATAAAGCCGTTTCAGCAGATCTGGTTGAGGTCGAGGCGTCACTCGCGGCTCCTGCTGATGTCATCTTGAGATTTCTACTAAACAAGCTTTGGCCAAACATTACAGCATGGTGATCAGTAATGCAGACATCCTATCATCATTTATTTTCCCAGGATGCTAATGACACTAGTATGACCTATTAATTAACACATCAATTAGTGAATGCATAATGAGTACTCGCACTAAATGATGATTGATTGCTCTTTTTGCATCAATATTTCCTGTTAATTGAGGATACTTGGTTTCTCGTTGGACTGGAAAATTATTGACATCACTACGTATAATATAAAAAAGTGTAATAAAAATAAAATAAAAAATCTTTCCTACACAACCTATATATAAAAAAAGTTGAAATTATCTGGTTCAAGGTTTTCTTTCGAAGACAAATATGATGAAAAACGGACATTGTAATAATCATACAAAATTAATAATAATAAAAAAAGTACATAACATTATACAAAACTGAAAGGACAAAAACTATTCCACTTTCATTGCATTTCTAGGAATCTTATAAAATTGTGACGTAGTAGTAATATAATGTGAACCTTAATTAATGCCAACTTAATTACCTTCAAATCAAAAGGATGTCAAATTACAACTAAACACACTTGCTAAATAACAATAAATAAAACACAATGAAAACCAATCAATAATAATAATAATAATAATTTCAACGCAACATATTTTACAAACCTCTTATCTATGACTCAATATGGAAACCTAATATAATTCTACTTATAATAGAACATAATCTTTGGCCATCGCTTTGTGAGTAACACGGGATTTAGAAACCAACTTATTACTTACTGAATGAGCATTTCAAAACTAATTATATCATTGAGTTATTAATTATAGAACAGAAGGTGGAAATCCATAAGGCCCAGTAACCTCTTATGTATATATGTATATGTGTATGTGTGTGTGTGTGTGTGTGTGTGTGTGTGTGTGTGTGTGTGTGTGTGTGTGTGTGTGTGTGTGTGTGTGTACCCAAAATTCGACCCCTAATACATGGCACTCTTCTTATCAGACTCAAAGCTTAACAAAAGACTCGGAATGTAAGATCGATTCACTTACTTACTTAATTAACTTCTACTTCTTATAATCCTTCAGTATAAAGTGGGCTTAAAGTGCACATGTAAAAATATAAACAAGTCTATTATTTATCATTATCATTATTATATGCAAAACATGTACAATGAATTAACACTGAGGGCGGGTGGAGGGGGGGTAAGGGGGGGATGGAAAAAGTTCTGTACTGATAATATTAATGAAAGAAAAAATAATGAATAAATAAATAATAATAATAATGTAGTAATATTCTAGATACACTTTTTCATCATCACCTGTAGTAGTAGTAGTAGTAGTAGTAGTATTTATTTTCATTGTTTATTATTTATTTATTTATTTATGTATTTATTTATTTATTACAATCAACATAGACACAGGACACCCGATCACAGCTTGGTAATATCAGTAAACACACGAGGGATTAAATAAAAAAAAAAAAAAAAAAAAAAATTCATTGATGGTCAAAAGATGAATCACGACCTCGTATTGTATCTATATAATGCCATCGTGTCACATACAGACAGACAGACACGTCCCTCTCTCTCTCTCTATCTTTCTCTCTCTATCTTTCTTCCTCTCTCTTCCTTACTTCCTTCTCCTTATCTACACTGAATACTTTATGGGTTTTCACTAATTCCCAGCTTTTCAATCCTAATTACTTACAGGTCAGCCTGCAACCTTATCTAATGACTGGATGCATTAATTACACTGGAGAAATAAACTTAATCTATTGTAGGTCTTCAGGAATACAGTCTCTTTTCCTCTTTTAAAACACTTGATTTGACTGAAGACGAAACTTATTATATTCTGGACTAAATGAGGGATTTTTTAATAACGTATATTATAAGGTGGAAGGATATTAATGTAGTGGAAAGTATGATGGTAAAATAAAGTGGAGTATGTGGTTTATTTTTGAGTGTGTTTGGTGAAATTTTTTGAGTGTGTTTGAGTGTGTAAGTGCACTCAATGTAACCTGAGAAATAAATAATGTGACACTCAAGTTTGTGACAGATTAACATTTTCTCGAATACTTTCCTAGTAAATCATCAGAATAAAAACATAAACTCTTCACCGGTAAACTTATATAAAAAAAACAACCTATTAATGGAGTTTGTGATATCATTATGTTGATAGAAGTAAATTAAAACACATTATTTAACCAATACAAGGCTAGCTAAATGTTCACAGTCAAGCGCTTTGTCGTGGAAGGTTAAAAAAGTCAAATTAACATACAATTAAAAATACTCTATGCATATGAAAGTCACAAAATTTTGATATACTTAGGACCACCACACACCATATGACACATTCCCATCTCATCACATTATAACATTTTGACAACTGTTCTGTTTCATCAAGATTCACTCACTTCCTCCAACTCATTTCCCCTCACAGTGTTACCAGTGTCTCAGAGCCTCACTCACTCACTCACTCACTGCTCTTTGGGGAAACTAAACTTATCAAATGGCTCCTCCCAGAAGGGGTCAGCCTCCCCCTTCTCCCCCCTTGGCCCTGGCCCCGCCCCCTCAGGAATCTTACCATCAGCGTCTGCAAAGAAGTCATCAGCAAAAGGGTCACTGTTTCGTCGGAATATATTCACCGACTCTGACTTTTTCATGTCTGTGGTTGGAGCCGCTGCATTGTACCTTGCAGTGATTTTAAACTCCTGTTCATCATCTGGGAACACATCCTCAAGTACCGTTTCCTCGGCTGGTTCTGGTGACCTGCCGGGGGTGTGGTGGGACTGGCTGGTGGAAGGTGGTCTGTCTGCTGCTGCTGCCTCGGCCTCAGCCTTCTGGAATGCATTCTCAAAGTCTGCAAACTGTAGCTCACCTTCAGTTGGTTTCGCTTCTGTGGTGAGTTGCATGCTAAACGGATCACTCTCCTCACCACCCTCTCCTGCTGCTGCTGCTGCTGCTGGAGTGTCCTGAGAGAGGCTGGAGAATGCATTATCAAAGTTCACTTCCTCAGTTACACTTCCTATGATTGAGCTGAAGTTGTCATCGAAGGGAGAATGCCTTACATCACTTCCCTCGCTCCCCACACTGAGGCGGGACGGTCCTCTGCTCCTATGTGGCCGGGCAGACGCTGGGGGGGTGAAGCTGTCACCAAAGGGGGACTTCCGGTGTTCAGAGCCAGACCGAGAGAGCCGTCCGTGGTCAACAGAAGCCTTGCGGGAATCTTGGCCAAAGTCGTCATCGAACGGAGACTCGTGAGCGACATTCTTGTGTTCCTCGTGTATGGAGTGTAAGGATCCGATTGACTTTTGGTCGTCGTACGGAGTGTTCCTGTGCGAGCCGTGCCAAGAGTCATCAAAGGGGGAGCTTCGAGCATCACCTTGTTTAGTTAGACGGCTCACCTCGCCCTCTAAGGAAGGTTCACGCTCACTCTCCACCTCTTTCAGCACTTCATAGCGGTCGCCTCGGTTAGTGAAATCATCATCAAATGGACTCTTTCTCTTACTCCCAAGTGTGTCTGTGGGAGGCTGAAGGGAGGTGTCAACAGGGAACTTAGAAGCTGTATCAGAACTGCCTCTAGATAAGCTACGTTGTTTTGGTTCCACACTGGTAAAGGGATCGTCAAAACCTGAACCAAACCCATTATCATCCCCTTGATCCGTTCTTTTAGGGTCGGCAAAGTGATCCGTGAAGGGAGACTTAAGGGAACCATCTAGAGAGAAATCCTCATTGGTAACTTCTTGAAAACTGGAGTATTTATCCATCTCTGAGGTCGATGGTACAAAATTATCATCAAAACTAGCGAAGGACGTCTCGGATTCTGGTCTCGTTCTTCTACCTGAGGAGTGAGCAGAGGAGCCTCCTGCGGCGTGTCCCAGAGCAGTGAAGTCATCAGTGAAGGGTGACTTTTGAGCATCTGTGTGGTGAAGGTGAGGGCGTGGGCTGGGCTGGTGGAGGCGTGAAGGTGAGTTAACAGGGGTAAGGCTTCTCTCACTCATGGTCGCCGCTGAGAAATCATCATCGAATTTAGCGTCAAAAGCCGGTTCGAAGTTGTCATATTCGCTGATTTCCGGACTCCTGAAGACAGTGACACATTCAAGGTCATGGTTAGGTGGGTGCCAATCCTTGTCCTTCTCTAACTCACCGGCATCACCATCGTCACTTAGGGAAGACTTGTGTTCTAGGGAATCGTGCCGTAAATCGTTGTCAAAGTTAGCTTTAAAAGTACCAGATGACACCTCGGAAACTTCCTCTTCCATGGAGTTCTGTGGCGTTAAAAAGTTTTCGTCGAACACGGATTTCTGTTTCGTGACGACCGCTGTTAACTCGCGGAACACAGCGTAACGATCCTCACTAACAGGGGCACCTACAGCATGGGTGACCGGCCCTCCCATGCTGAACTCAGGAGGCTCAACAGGACTCTTGGGAAACTGGGCGTCAAACTCGGCAAACATTTCATCCTCAGTAAAAGGGAAACGTTCATTACTCTGTTCTCTGGTCGGTCCTCGTGATCTCCGGGAGGGTTTCTCGGGGGGTCCTTTAATAATCTGCGTCTCTTCAAAGGACTTCATATCTTTATCCCCGTGTCTAAGCTGCTGCTGGGCTAGACATGCGGCTAATTCCACCACAGTCATTCTAGCTAACTGTTCCACTGGTACATCCAAGGTCGCTGCCAACTGGTCAAGGCTGGTGTTCGCAAGGTCAACTGGTGGAGATTTCTGGGTCAGCTTAGGTGACCTTCCCGGGGTGGAGAGCTTACTTGGAGTTGATTCTCTTGATGTTTTAGGTACGGCTCCTGTGACGTCATGTGTGGGGCTGATGTTAGGTTTAGGGAATTGGAATGTGTCTGTGTGTGTGGGTTTAGTGCTCCGGCTGGGGATGAAGGCAGGCTGTGAGGAGGAGGAGTGGGAGTACCGGGGCTTCCTGGCTGGTATGGGGATAGGAGGGGTGCTGCCTTCCTCTGGGGACGAGTCGTATTCATTGATGTAGTTGTAGTGGGGGTCTGTTGATGTCGGGGGGCGGGGAGGCGGTCTGAGGGTGACATGAGTAGGTTGTCTTTTCGGGGGTAGAGGTGGAGGTTCAATGTGTGCTGGGCGGGGAGGTGGTTTGGGCGCTTCCTCATAACTCAAATTAAGGTCGTCTACAGGGAAAGGTCGGCTCTCTAACTCAGGGGAAGAGAATTGTTCCACCTCGCTGAACCGTCCTCTCTGCTGTGGCCGGAGGGTGAGGGTGGCGGAGCTGGCACTTAGCTGTTTAGAGAGGTGTGAGCGTGGTCTTGGCCGGGGACTCAACCCTCCCTCACTCGACGCCTCAGGGGGGGTGGGGGGCGTGAGGTCCCCGCTAGCATATCCTCTGTGCTCCATGTCAACAATCTCCCACTCGTTCTCAAAACTTCCTTGCTTTTTGAATTTATGGCTTCGTGGGAGTGTCTTGGGGCTTTGTGAGGTGGTGGCGGCCAGGAAGAGCTTAGTGCGGGTGAGGGAGACAGGTGAGCGATGGGAGTAGGTGAGGTGAGGTGAGTCTGGTCCTGAGGCTCTTCTACTGGTCGGTCTTGGAACTGGGGGTGGGGAGAAGGGCGGAGGGCTATCTCGGAATGATTCTGGGGGGAGAGCGACTGTCAGGGGGCCGCAGGGTAGGGGAGGGGGAGGCTCATCTGGTATGCTGCTTGACATCTCCGACCGTTGGCTTTTCGGGGAGTCGCTGGGGAAGGCCGGGAAGTCTGCAAAGCCTGAGGAAGGGAAATGTGATGCCTCGTAAAACTCCTTCTCTGATGCGTGCTGGAACCGGAAGTCCTCGTGGGTGAAGGAGTCTGGTGGGCTGAAGGACTCTGTGAAGGAGTGTGGAGTCATAGATGTGCTGTGGATGGGTGTGATGTTAGCTGAGGATGCACGTTTAGATGCCATTATGTCTATGGAGCGTGGTGTTGTGGCGTAAAGTGAGGAGGAGGACACCAAGGCAGACACCTCCGGGGGAATAATACCAGGTTGTGTTTTGGGTGAGCAAGGGATGGATGCCTCACCGTCACCCAACTCCCTCAACACCCGGCGGATTGGCTTTCGCATCTCACTGAAGAAGTCACGTTTATCAACATACGGTCGGTTTTTTCCGGTGCCGAGCGGGTCGAGGTCAGTAAACACGTCATAATGAGGTTCCCTGCTGGTTAAAGATCCGTCTTCACTAAAACTTGCCTTGGACCACTGCGCGTCGAACTCATCTGATTGGTGGAGAGCTGCAGCCCCCACCTCGTCATCCCCTAACACCTCCTCCCCTTCGCATACACTGGGGTCACTTATATCATTAAAAGAGCCACTCGGAGCAGTCCTGAACTCTTTAAAGGCTGCGTATTTGTCCTGATCGTCACCGGCCTCGGACGGCTGCCTTGGGGTATCACTTTGAGTGGGCGGGGAAGATGTACCGTCCGGGAAAGTTACGGGAAACTTAGCAAAATCTTGACTGCTTTTATGATCCCCGACGCTACCACCGCCACCACTACCTGCAGCTCCGGAGTGGGTCTGTGAGGTCTGTGAGTGGTGGGAGTCGTGTCTGGTGCGGCCTGAGAGGGGGGGAGGGGCCAGTGGGGCGGGGGTCGGGGCGGTGCTGGCTGTGATCCGGGGTTTGGTGGTGTCGGCCGGGGGGAAGAGAGGCTTGAAGGAGTCTCCAAAAGGGTCATTCTTCTCCCCTTCCTAGAAATAGATCACAGGAAGGAAAAATTTTGTTACATTATGAAGAGATTTTAACATGAATTAACTATGAAAATATGAAGCTTTTTCTATTACCTATAACTTTTTTTTTTTATTTAAAGGACAGCAAAAATACTTTAAAAAAACTGTCTCTCACTACATAAATTTTTTTTCTTCAATTCTGGTTTAGTCTGTCCTTCAGAATTTATATGAAAAACTAGAAGACTATTATATATAACTAAGGTTCATGAAAATCTTAATTAATACTGATCTAAACCTTTAACTAAATCATGAATCAAGATTATAATAACAACATCACATAATCTGAAAAAATCATAGACCTAACCTCATATCAAATGCAAATAAATCATAAATCTAATAAATGGATAAAAAAAAAAAAAAAAAACTCAATATAATGAAGCCAAACAATTTCTCCAATAACTATTAAAAAAAAAAAAATAAATAAAAAATAAATAATAATAATAATAATATAAACTAAAAAACCAGCCAAGTGTAAAGAAACATAACATAACATAACTCCTACAAGGTATGTGAGCATAGCATCGTTCTTAGTGCATAGTGAGTCTGGCTTTGAATTAAGGTGAGTCAAATCCCGTATTAATTAAACAAACACGGCCAGCCAAAAGTACTGCCTCATTAAGCCTCCTAATTAACCCATCAATAATTCAACAAGCATGAGTGCAGATTATGAATAAATTTACTATAAGCGTATAAGCCTCCTCCTTCTAGTGAGTGACGCGATGGTCATGCCCGAGTCAACGCCAATCTGTGTGTGCCGGCTGGACCCACTACTCCTGTATATCCCTTTGTGATGCAGCGGCCGGTCATATATAACCTTCCTACCACCACACACATACACACGCACACGCAGACACATATATACACACCCTCACGCAGACACACACGCACACATGTTAGTATTTTAAGGATATAAACTGTATATCCCTTTTGTAATGCAGGCTGGTAATATAACCTTCCTACCACCATCACCACACGCACATGCAGATACACACACACACACATACATTGTTTGTTAATAGTGTGGTACAGGGAGTTATACACGATTCATGTTTAATGTTATAATACTATGAACTAATGTTGTAAGTAGGAAGATATTTGGTATTTGTCGAGTTATTAATTAAAATGTCTTAGAATCACAACTTTGAAATTATCGTCAACCTTTCTTTCCATCCATTCAATCTTATAAACTTCTTCTATTCTAATTCATTTACCACAATTTAACTTTATCTTACTTTTCTTCTTTATCCATAATGAGTGTATGTACAAAATCATCCTCATCTGAGTTGCATAATATGAAAAAACTTTCTTTCCTCATTAATTTTGCAAACATTCACAAATTATTCAATGAATGTAAGTACAGATTCACCCTCAGCTCTTATACTCTTACATACAATTGCATCTAAACACTCGCCAGTAAACCCGTAACAAATCTTTCCATCATTAATACTTCCCATAGAGTTACACGGGACACTAGACACATGCATCCGGGAGCACTGATAATTAATAATGAGCGAGCGAGTGCTGAGTTATGGCAAGTTACAGGCAAGAGGCAAGTCCATCTTTACCTCCATAAAGCCTACTGGCGCCAACGGTAAAAAATATATAAATAAAAAGTTACGGCAGGTTGTTACGGCAGGGCAGGTGAAGGGATATACAGTGAGTGGGTTGCAGCAATATGACTGCCATCTACCATGCCTATGCAGCGATGCCACACCGGTAATACCTTCTGGTTCTGCTGAGCTCGCTGCTGGCTGAGTTCTGAGAGCCCCTTCTGAAGGGAGCTCAGTTCACTTTGAAGGTCTAGTAAGTCTGCAATAGCCCCCCCGGCCCCACTTGTCAGACTGGCACTCACAATTCCGCTGTCACCATTAGTGCCGAACAGCCCACTCAGCGACGACTCCTGCGGAAGGTCAGGTAAGAAGGAGAGGTTAGGGGTGAGGTTGACCGACTAGACAGGTTAGGTTAGGTTAGGAATTTGTTTGACCTGATTCTTTGGTTATAATGAGGGTACCCAATGCACAGGTTAATTAAGGTTTATGTTAGTGATTAATGCACAGGTTAATTAAGGTTTGTTGTTGTACCTGATTCTCTCGTAATAATGAGTCTGAGTTAGTGATTAATATGTCAATACATACATACATACACATGTGCGTTAATACCCAACACCAATGTACACACACACAAATAAAAACACATACAAATCATTCATCTTTCCACACAGACAGTCAAAAAAAAAAAAAAAAAAAGCAATACCACTATACCACACGATGCAAATATAAAAAAAACAAAATAAAAAGAAAGTTATGAAAATATATAACACACTCTTATATACCTTACGAGAAAATAGAAAAGAAAATAATACATAAGAGATATATTTTTTTTACATGCAACTAAAAACATGACATGCAAAGAATAGTTTAACCACAATTAACCACATCTGGGAGACAGGCAATACAGGTAATTAAGATCCAGGTGTATAAGTTAATTAAGATAACTATTTAAATGCATAAGAACCATTAATATTACACATTCACATGCTATTGGAAGACCATTCACACTTATATACCATACTTATAATTATACTTAACCTAACTTCCCTTTAAGTATGAGTTATGGTTTATATAAGTAGACATAACATAACTCAAGGTACAGATTACTATGAAAAACATCTAACTAACATCACTCAACTAAACATCAATATAACAAAGATATTATATGCCCCTCTTTCCCTCATACGCACACACTAATCTATACACATACTGATGCAGGTTTAAGTTAACACACTAAGATAGATTTAGTATACAGTCAACACACATACAGATAATATAGATACGGAGACAGGCCCCGTATACAACTAGATAAACACACACACACATATATAGGTCCTGTATACTATAACTAGATCAATACACATACATTAGCAGCACCTTGACTACCATAACATAACATAACCTAACCTTATACTAACACTTGCCTTAAACTCTCCCTTCTCTCTGCCTTCCTCCAGCTGTGATCTCGCCTTCTCTATCTCCTTCTTCTTCAGTTCGTACACAACCTGGATACATGAGAACACATCAGAAGAACAGACACCACAACACCCATTGGTCTATAATTAAGGTATCTGTTGCACTACATACGGATAATATTTAGATAACATTAGCGTGTTCTCCCGAGGTTAATACTTACATGTCAGATAGAATTAAGGTTGCTGAATACCATGCAATTTATATCAACTTATGGAAACTTGTTAAAGCTAAATAGTTTATAGCTCAAAATTAGTAGGCTAATCTTATCTTATCTCCATATTATCCGTATATACTACAAATACACTAAGAGTTTGGGAATAAGATAGAATAGAATAAGCCTCTCTTCCCACCCAGGAAAAACAGATAGAAGGGAACACCATGACCTTGAAGGCATAAAATAACCCAACTATATGTCATTATAACTAAATAGATCAACGAATAAATAAATGTCTTACACCACAACAGGACAGAAATAAATGTATATATAAATACACATTACCCGACACCCGACACAAAAATAAAAATGATGGAATATTAACTGAATTGGTAAAAAAGAAGAATTATCTTAACATATATGCCAGACAAGATGCAACCACCTCCACCACAACCACCACCACCACAACCATCACCAACCACACCACTACCACCGAAAAAAAAAAAAAAAAAAAAAAAAAAAAAAGTTCAGCAACATAACAACATGGGGTGCTACTTTGGCTTGTTATCTACGTGTCATGAATCTACTTTGGTATGGGATCTACACTTAATAATGCGATCTACGTGTTATGAATCTACTTTGTTTGTGAAGAAAGGGTGAGTGAAACTGAAGGTCCTACGAGGAGAGGAAGGTCAGTTGTAAGATGGAAGGAAAGGAGGACACTATTCCATACATTTTTGACGTAAACTTCATACTTTTCGAGTTATTCAAAATATCATGATTTCAGCGAAAAAGTCAAATGGGTGGGAAACGTTAGTTAGGTTAGGTTAATGTTTCAACACCACTCATGAAACTTGGTACCAAGGGGTTCTCGGGCATGCTGATCACGAATCTGGAATTAGTTTTGTCCTTACTATAATATTTGGATTTTCCATTTTGTGGCCCGTAAATTCCATCAGAATTGAGGTCGAAAAAGGTTTTCCCATTTTACTACGTAAATATTAGTCTTAAAGAAAAATTGTATAGAAGTAAAGTTATGGAGTTTGGTTATGTATATCTTATAAAGTCATCGTCTTTTCAATAACTCAAATACCTATGAAGAAAATTATAATTTTATAAAAGAAATGAATACATAATACTTTACACTCCTACACCTATAATTAAATTCCAATTGAGTTCTAGTATAGCTCAATAGAACAAACGTCTCTTGCTCTTTCTTTTATATTCTATATGTCTTTTACGTAAACCCCATACATTTTGAGTTATTTCAAAATATGTGATTTATCTAAAAATTTCTAAGGGTGTACCCTACAAAATTTTATGAAAATTTCCACACCTCCGAATCTCATGAAAATTGGTACAATGAGGTTTTAGATTATACTGAACACGAATCTGGCCTTATTTTCCTGATTACTATAATATCAAACTGTATTTCACCATAGCTTGCCTAGAAAAAAATGCATAATACTTTACACTCCTACATCTATTATTACATTCCAATTCAATTTCATTATAACTCAATAGAACGAACATCTACTTTGGTATGCGATCTAGAGGTTAGGTTAGGTTAGGTTAGACTAACCCAACTATTTCAATTATATTTTCTTTGTTATGTATATGTTATAATAAGTTATACTATGTAGATATCATTCCAAAATAAAACTTGTACGGTGTAGATACTTTTTCCTTGTAGATAACAAGCCAAAGTAGCACCCAACATGGTGGGGTATTCAAACCCTTACCCTTACCTGGAATAAATCCCGCATAGCGATCACCACCTGACTTGCCGCTTTCTCACTCTTGATGCCGAAGAATTTATGTCCCGAATCCGGCGATCCAAAAATATATCCGAATGCCCGAGTATCAGTCATGTCCTGAGCCATGAAGGATATCTTGTGGACCGGATGGTGGTAGAGACAGTCCTACAAGGCAATAAAAGGTCAGTGGAGGATAGGAAAAAGATCACAAAACACAAAAAAGGTCATGGTGAGATAGGAAAAGGTCGCAGCAAGGTAGAAAAAAAGACCATGAAGGATATTTTGTAGGCAGGATGGTGGTAGAGACAGTCCTGAGATGCAATAAAAGGTCACAAGGTTGCAGGGACATAAAAAAAGGTCGGCAAGAGGAAAAAAGGTCGTAGGAATGCAAAAAGGGTCATGGCAAGATAGGAAAAAAGTCACAGAACAGAAGAAAAATCAAAGCAAGATGAAAAAAAGGTCATAACAACAAATGAAAGGTCACAGAAGGTCAGGAGTGATGAGAGTAACATCTGAAAGGTCACATTAAGGGATGGAGGAGTGAGGGAAACACAGGAAAGGTCATACTAACATACTAACACACACACCAACACAGTAAGGTCAGGAAAACAGGACAATATTATTACTTCTGTGTTGCATGCATAGGTAAATTTCCTAAGCTAATATTGCAACATAAGTGTATATAAATTTACAAAGGTAATATAATAATTCTCTATACATTGTTTACAGATTAAAAATATGTATAAGACATATTCTATTTGTCCATTTTTTTTTAATGTATATATATATATCATTTAACAAATTTTATATTATTTTTTTTTGGGGAGGGATGTATACATTTACCATTTAATAAAATTTATACGCTAAAAACTATCTCACAACCTCATACTTATATCATAAAAACCATCTTACACCCTCATATCAATACCCTTATACCCTCATATTCATACCCTCATACTCACACCCTTATACTCACACTGGATCTCTCGTCTCTTAGCCTGATACCGTCCATAGCAACATTAATCACTATCCTCTGCTTATGTTCTCCAGCAGCTCTCACGGCCATCTTGAGTTCAGAAAGGGCTTCTTGACACATGCGGTCTCCCCTTGCCTCAGACACCTCCAGCACTCCTATCAGCTTCCCCTTGAAACTGAGCCCCTCCACGAACCTCTGCGGATCATTCTTCTCAACTCCGCTCTGACGCTCTGTAATGAGGTGAGGTGAGGTGAGGTGAGGTGAGATGAGGTGAGGTGAGGTTAGTGTGGATTGATTAAGTCTGGCAGAGTGGAAAAATAAGATGCATACGTCAGCCTTAACTGGTCTTAATATTATGAAGATTAAGTCTGGTATTGTCTCAATGTAATTACAATCAATTCCAATACAATAAATTAATAATGATTAATATAAAGACTATAATATAAGTGATGATGATGATGATGATTAATGAGGAATGTGTTGAAATCATTATTTTTATCATGGAGACATAATACTATTCATAACTTTTATAACACTTTTGATGTATACATACACATAATTACCATTCAAATGTGATTGTGAAAACTTACATTGCCAATAATAATAATAATAATAATAATAATAATAATAATAATAATAATAATAATAATGACAAAAGTAAAGTAAATGCATAACTAAAACCTAAAATGACGGTATAATGAGTAATGACAATGACAATTCCACACGTATTAGTAAGGAAAAAAGATAAAATTACTTAGAAGAGAAATAATGAAATCAAGAACGAGATAGTAACAGTAGACACATGACATCCGTTCAGATACATATAATAATACAAGTTCTAAGTATTCTGTTAATTGTTTTCCTTCCTTCATTTCATTCTTTCCTTCCTTCCTTCATTCATTCATGTCTCCTTCATTCATTCACTTCGCCGAACAGAACAGGAAACGGTATTACAAAGAAGAAAGAAAGAAAGAAATGACAATCGTAGGAAGTAGATAAGAAGAGAGAGAGAGAGAGAGAGAGAGAGAGAGAGAGAGAGAGAGAGAGAGAGAGAGAGAGAGAGAGAGAGAGAATTGTAACCTAGTCGCTAATATCCGATGTTTAAACCAAAGATACCCGCATATAAATTCTCTCTCTCCCTCTCTCTCTCTCTCTCTCTCTCTCTCTCTCTCTCTCTCTCTCTCTCTCTCTCTCTCTCTCTCTCTCTCTCTCTCTCTCTCTCTCTCTCTCTCTCTCTCTCTCGAAATCAATCCTTCAACTTCCTCTTGTAGAAAGCCCTCATGTGTGTGTGTGTGTGTGTGTGTGTGTGTGTGTGTGTGTGTGTGTGTGTGTGTGTGTGTGTGTGTGTGTGTGTTAACAAAACCCACAAGGTCAAAACACTAGACCTGACCTTCCTGACCTTTCTCAGTGACCTTATATATACGTAATTAAGGTCAGATAAGTACAGTTATATCTATAGTAAAATAATCCTTATAGATAGTCTAAGTTCAAACTGACCTGACCACATTAAGTTAAGTCAACTCGTAGGTCGGTAAGTGACCTTTCCTGACCTCTCCTGACCTTACCGCAGCCTGACTGACCTCGTGTATCGATTAATATAACCTTCAGTGAATAGCTTGAAGGAGAGATAATTATTTTAAGCGAATGTAAAATGTAAAAGATTGCTAATAAAAAAATAAAAATAAAAATAAAATGTAAAAAAATAGCTGATAAAAAATATAATTAGGTTGAGTTTGACCTGACTGACCCAACTTGACCTAATGTATTGATTTGACCCTCGCTGAGTTGGACTGAAAAGAAGGGAAACATTACCTAGAAGAGTAAAGGAAAACACAGCTTAAGTTACGTTCGAGTTAAGTTTCCCTCAAGTTAAGTTTGTTTGCAAGGAGGGAAAGAAAGGGGAAAGAAAGGGGAAAGAAAGGGGAAAGAAAGGGAAAAAAAGGGAAAAATATGGTAGTAAAGTTTTTATTTTATGATTTTCCTTAAGTGGGTTTAATTTTTTTCCTTTTCATACGAACTTTCTTCTTAAAAGGAAAAAATATATCACTGGCATTGCATTTACACAAAGCTTTCCTCTTTTCCTCTCTCTCTCTCTCTCTCTCTCTCTCTCTCTCTCTCTCTCTCTCTCTCTGGAAAGAACACATTCGCTACAAGCGCTTTAATAAATCATCTTGGAGGAGGAGGAGGAGGAGGAGGAGGAGGAGGAAGAGGTAGGTAAAATATACATAAAGAGGAGAGGAAGGAAGGACGCAAGGAAGGAAGGACGCAAGGAAGGAAGGAAGGAAGGAAGGAAGGAAGGAAGGAAGGAAGGAAGGAAGGATGAACAATCATGAATAATAACAACAACGAAAACTATATACGAACAAAATATAATATCGTTTGCGTGTCAAAAACAACAACGATTACTAATTATTTTTTGGGGGGATGGGTGGGCGTGGGTGGGAGTGGGTGGGAGTGGGTGGGCGGGTACAGTACTTACGGAAAGGGTTGTGCCGTTTACGTGTACTGAGTGTTTCATACCCAGACACATCGGTATTGCTTGAGTAGATGGGCATCGTTCACGTGTAAGGGTAGCCTGGGTAGGGCACACACCACCTAGCGGGCATTATCTTCCCTAGGCGGGTATGCACAACACACAGAGAGAGAGAGAGAGAGGGAGAGCGAGAGAGCTGTTTCCACCTTTAGTATAGCGTCTAAAGGTTTACAGCTAGCTCTGTTTGCTTTCCCCGGGCGAGAGTAAACACACACCTCTCTCTCTCTTTACTCATTGAGGACGAGGAGTACGACGAGGACGAGGCGATGATTGACGCAGCGCTATTCTCCCCCGTGACACCTTATATTAAAGACGGTCTGTCGGGGGAAGTAGCAGTAGCGGCGGCAGGCGAGCAGGCTTTCATGGCGGTGTGAGGTGAGGGATGAGGGGTGAGGGAGACACGCCTTGCCTTCACCACCACTCACCACCACTCATCACCACACACACACACACACACACACACACACACACACACACACACACACACACACACACACACACACACACACACTAGCACGAAGGGAGTGTAAGGAGAAGGCTTGGGACACTAGTACACTGGGATACCACTGCGCTTCCACTCCTGGTTATACGCTTACACCTGCCCCCCAAGGCTTCTCCAAGGGAACCACGCTGATACATACGCCATCACCACCTTCACCACACTTCTCCTTTCCCTGTCATCACATATCCCACGTCCCTGGCCCTCCTCAGACGCCAGGGGCTTGGTGGAAGGGTAGGCAAGGGCGGGGCTCGATCTGGAATACCACCGACTTGCCCTCACTGTCATGCTACGTCACTCATCGACTTGGATCATTCACGTATCCTTCTTGTCTCCTTCCTGCCGATACCTTGGGCAGTGGTAGGACAGTGACTCGTGCCCCTGGGAGGTGTGGGGTCTGCAGGGGCGTGGGGGCGGGGCCGCAGTCCCTCCGCAGCCCCATGTGAGAGTGTGACGGCTTCCCAGTAAGAGTGTCCAGCGTGTGGCGAGGACTGGGTGAGGGCACGGTATCCTAGCTGGTGTAGGAAGTGCAGGGTAAAGATGTGTTCACCGTGTAAGGGAGGGTGTGCGTGTCCGTGTGCGTGGTGGCATGTGTGAATGTGTGTGTGTGTGTGTGTGCACGGCCGACACACCGCCACAATCACACGTACACTCCACGCTCACATCCCGCCCAGTTGTAGTTTCAGCGATGCCACGGGACTGGGGCTGCCTTGAGCTGAGGGCGGACCGGTACACGGGCGGGGAGACACAAGGACGTGGCGTGTTCTAAAGCCAAGGTCACTACAGCAGGAGTACCCGACCAGCGGGGACACAAGCAGAAGCAGGAGCAGCAGGAACGGTTGAGGCGGAGACAACGTGGTTCTGTTCACTCTACAAACCATTGATCGAAGCCTGGCAGCGGCGCTCTACCCTCTACCCATCTCCCTCCTGCCGCCCATCACTCCGTGGGCGTGCCTCTCCCCTAGCAGCTGGTTCCAGGACTCAAACCCACGTCCTGCCCCCGCCCTAGGGTATCCTGCACCTCTTAGGACGCTACAGGAGGGCACGAGAGCCGGGGAGCTGTAGCTAGGGCGGTCAGAGCGGGGTGAATGAGGGAGCTGGCGCGGTCTGTGTATCGACCAGCGCCGCGACCCCCTGCATACCCCCCACCCTTCTCTCTCTCTCTCTCTCTCTCTCTCTCTCTCTCTCTCTCTCTCTCTCTCTCTCTCTCTCTGGTACTCCACACACCACAATACATCCTCCCTCCTCGTCCTTGTCCTCCTCCTCCTCCTCCTCTTCTTCCTCCTCCTTCAACACCTCACCCGCAGCGAGATTACACAAAAAAGGAGTATAATGAAACGCACACACGAACCAGCGCGCGCGCGCGGGCACACACGCACACACACGCGCACACACACACACACACACACACACACACACACACACACACACACACGTACGACACAAGCAGACCCGAAAAAAGGGCACATGACACATACACAATGCTTATATGACCAAAAACTCTACACACACACACACACACACACACACACACACACACACACACACACACACACACACACACACACACAATTACTATTTTTTTATGCATTGAATACACACAACTGACTGATGCTGGAATTCTCTCTCTCTCTCTCTCTCTCTCTCTCTCTCTCTCTCTCTCTCTCTCTCTCTCTTCTCTCTCTCTCTCTCTCTCTCTCTCTCTCTCTCTCTCTCTCTCTCTCTCTCTCTCCCTCCAATCATAGGAATTGATGAGACTGCAAGAGGCCAGTTGATGATCTACACGAGGCAGTTCCTTGTCCCCACCCTAGGAATAATCCAATATTTATCCATCCCACCTGTCATCCCTATCCATACTCTGATCCAACCGTCTTTTAAAGCTACCTATTGACTCACCACTTACTACGTGTCTACCCAGCCTATTCCAATCGTTCACGACTCTGTTAGTGAATCAATATCTACCTAGGTTTGTCCTGAATCTAAGTTTTTCTACCTTATACCCATTTCAGGTGTCCTATCCTGACTACTAAATTCTAAAACCTGATAAATGTTTCCACACAATCAGATTACACTGGCTGGCGTCAGCTGAGTGTGTTTGTCTAGGGATGTGCACCTATCCGGTGAGTGAAGAGATGCAGGAATTAGCCAATCACGAGAAAGAACTAAAAAAAACCATGAACCAATAGGAATCGAGGAAGGAAATTTTACCAGCTAATCACAATTCAGTTTTTTTTCTTCTCTTCCTTCATTTACGTCTCAACCATTGGAAACGAAGAACCAATTTCAACAGCCAATAGCATTTCAGTTTGTCTTTCCTGCGTCCAATAGGGTGAGGAGAAACGAAGGGGGGGTAAATTAAGAGGGTAGGGTAAGGGAAGGGAAGGGAAGGGAGGAGAGAGAGAGAGAGAGAGAGAGAGAGAGAGAGAGAGAGAGAGAGAGAGAGAGAGAGAGAGAGAGAGAGAGAGAGTGTTCTCGTGGGGATTCGGGTGAATGGTGAAATACATCTCTCTCTCTCTCTCTCTCTCTCTCTCTCTCTCTCTCTCTCTCTCTCTCTCTCTCTCTCTCTCTCTCTCTTTCTCTCTCAATATTATAAAACAAACGATTACTTTGTTTAAATTAACTACTACTACCACTACTACTACTGCTACCACTACTACTACTACTACTACCACTACTATTACTACTACTACTAGTTTACTAAAGGTGTGGCACTGTGAGGCAGGTGTGGTTAGGAACGTGGCACACCTTACATTCTATCTAATTACTTACCTGTGACTCATTCCTAACCTCACTCACTCACTCCCTGACTTACGTGTGAACTTAAAGTATTTCAAAAGTCATCAAGAGTATTTTTATTTTATTATTTATTTTCTTTTTACGAATCGCGTTTATAATTAATATAAATTTTTTGTTGTTATGTTATGTTGTTAGGTTCAATAGGTGACGCAGGTGAGATTAGGTTACCTGAGCTTTCATTTAAGGACAGGTAAGTAATCAATCAATGGTCCAAGTAGATTGGTTTCATAACACACTGGATCGTGCAAGTAATTAATTGTATATATATAAACAAAAAATCAAGTTTTCTCGACCAGAGTGATGTGTAATGAATGATTGCAACAACTCAACTCTCACAACACTACGCAACACCGGTGTCCTGCCCCGCCCCGCCCCGCCCCGGACCACCACCCGACCGGACCCGTACCGCTTCCTGCCGGGGCTCACCTCCATGACCAAGGCACCAGTGACACCACACCACCACCACCATCACTACTACCACCATCACC